>KE156037.1:363457-410648 GCA_000411075.1 Sisymbrium irio
TCTTATTATATTCTAAATATTTTATAAATGATCTACAATTTTTTTAAAAAATAAATTTTGAAATTTTGATGATTAAAAATATAATTTTACAATTTAATAATTATAAATATCTTTGTGCAGGTTACTACCTAGTTAGTTTTTAAACAGAGAAAAAAGTGTTAAATAAAATGGTATAAATAAATATATACATATGTAGCCAATCACGGGATGTGTTGTTAATATTGTTGCCAAGTGATTCAAGCTGGTGGAGAATTTATTTGAGCTAACACTTTAAAATGTAATTAATGGGATGTTTATCATTTCTCACTTTATTAAATAAAAAAATGTGATATTGTAGAATTAATACCTGAACACTTTTAAATGAATGAGCAGTTTACTATATTGTAATTTAATGATGTTTTTGTACGCTTCATAATTTGATTTTGGATAAACATGTAATCATAGGCTATGAATTGTTAACTCGTTTTTTTTATGGTCAAGAAAATGTTAAAAAGTAGCTTTAAAATATTTTAAAGTGCTTAAAAGTGGGAATTGCAGAGCTTTGTTATTACTTTCAGTCTAAGTTTTTACTCTAGACGTTCATCAACATAATTTTCTTGTGGTTTCTAGATGAGCCTGCACGACTTTTACATCATACCAAGAAAATCACACATCTCATCTGATCAATGATTAAAACAACAGCTTCAAGATTTAATGAACAGAGTAAAATGACATAAATGGCTGTTGAAAGAGTTAATTGTATGAGACGACAACAGAGGTCACAACTTTTGTTGTTTATCCAAACCCGACACACCTTACACAGAGGTGCATTTCGTTACCACAACATTTAAAACTAGTTGCTGTACAGATGCGGATACTAAGTAAGGGAAGTGGGCGGGAACTTTTTCAAATACAGAGAGGCCCATCCACACTCACTTCCCTCCCAACCTAACCAAATGGGCCTCGTGCTTTACTGCTGAAGCTACTTCAGCTGCTTTGTTGGCAGCTTCCCGCTTCATCGCCCTCTTTGCACGTCTTCCTGTTGTGTTTGTAGTCTTCACCTGCTTATCCTTAGGCTCACATGAGGATGACCCAGAACTGGAACTCGAATTAGAACCAGAACCAGTGGATTTCTGGACTGGCCTGGCTTCTTGACGCCCGGATCTGACAAAACCACTGTCACCCCATCTTCGGTTTGCTAGGCGGAGACTCGAACCGTGCAAGTAATAATGAAACTCGTCAAGGTCATCATCTTCATCCTCGTAATCACAAGGAATGTCAAAATCGTCATGGTAGGCACAGTTGTATGCTGCCTGTTCCATCATACTCAATGGTATAAACCATGAGGCTCTCAAGAGAAGGCACACACTCTCCTCAAACAAAAAATCTTCAATACTGCATAAAAATACAACAGATAGTTTAGCTCGAGGCGCAGAAAATTCCAAACTCTGTGGTAACTCACAACACAGAAAGGTTTGGTGAAGAAAATAGACTAACATCACGCAATATGTAAATAGAGAACCAAAACTCACCTGCCATCAAGACACCGGTGGACATTGAGAAAATCAAATGGATGATTACATTGCGGGCATGTAGGAAACTGTTTGCAACTCGCCCAACGAAGTATGCATGTCACACTGAATACATAAAAATGAAAAAAAAAAATATCATTTTAACAACCAAAGGAGAAAGTCAGTTTCCTAAACATAAAGAAAAAAGTAACGAGAAGAAACATGAGGAATCAATAAGTTCATACTAGAGAGTAAAAAAAAGTAAAATATGAAAGAAACCCAACCAACCAGATGTAAGTAAAAGTAACATCTCAAAGAAAGCAAGAGAATCTTATACCAGTAAGCATGTTCACAGCCTTTGACCATAGCAGTTTCTTGAAGAGGAATTTCATCCAAGCATATAGCACAACAGCCGCCATGGTTCCCGAAATTCGGCTCTTCCTGGATCTTCTTTTTGCCATAAACAAGGTTCAGATAAAACTTTGAATCATACATAGGTATCAGTAGCAAATTCAGTATATCTTTCACTCCACCACAAAAAGAAACCAAAGAACTAAAGCCGTAAACTTGAATGAGCCCTAAATCGTCAAATCCGAAATTAAACAAACTTTCGAGTGCACAAAACCAAAATCTAACGAAACCGTAATATTCCGGAGCAAACACTTTTGATACAATTCACAATTCAACAAGGAAGATTGAGAATTCGAGTGCTGACGACGAATGCAAACTAGGTCCAGCTCCGAAACAAGAGCCACAAAGCAAAAATTCGATCTCTCATATGAAAACGCGCAGATAGATTGAATTAGGGTAACACAAACCTGAGCTTGAATAGCGATATCCTGGATACCGTCGACGACTTGCTGCTCATCAACGGTCTCGGTAACGGAACTCATGGCGGCGAGAATACAATGAATTCTGTCAATGCAAACAGAAACGAGAGATTATTCGGTAGTAAAGATGAAGAACGATCTTGTTCCTGAATCTATCCGTGAAGACGAAGGAGCCTCACGATACTTGGGATTAGAAAGGGAGTGGTGGTGGGTCCGAGAACCGAATCGAGAAAAGGAGATGCGACGAGAATGATTCCGATACCTCAATAACAAAGCGCACGAGAGACACAAGAACCCTTCCCTCCTTCTCCTCCAGAAGCTCTTATATAACAACCTAATTGAACCGAAATGAACCGAGCCTTTCGGTCCAAACCGATCAGTATTTCGGATTTCCTTTTCTTTCTTAATTTTCCTAACCGACAAACCAAATATTACAACAAATACATTTTAATGGTAAACTAAATAACCAAATTAAGAAAATCTACATAAGTTTAACTGAGCTCGATGTAAAATACCATAAACTTTGATCATTTTTATGTTAAATTTCCAATCTGAATTATTTGATAGCCAAACCAAATCATTTTACATTGGTTAGTTTTGATAAATTTTCTACGGCCCAAAAAACTGATCAGCCCAGAGTCGTAGCTAGAGAGATAACATCGGGAAGCCCAAATCGTAGTGTTGACTTGACACTTAGACAATAAATGCATCTATATAAGAGATGTCACGGATGAAAACAGAGAAAAATAAAAGTTCAAGCAAAATTAGGTGAGTCTCTTTGATTTTAAATGATAAACATGAAACAGAAAAATATAATTGATGGAATTAAAATTTATGGGATATGAATCATAGTGAAAATTAATTGAAAAAATTAAATTTGTTTATTCCTTTTCAGAATTATACTGTAAATATATTTAATTTTGAATGGCTAGAAGCCTAGAATAATCTTTTGATTTGACAATTTGGTTATTAGCAAAATGTTTATGGAATACTTTATTCCGCAGCATTTTATGGTTCAAATATGATAATCCATCTGCATCATTCGATTTCAATTTGCTTGGCATCTTCTATTGAGACACGGTTTACCATAACTTTTTGTATTTTTTTGCTCTTTCATCCTTTTGTATATTTGGATTATTTTAATTCTGTGAAGGTTTTATCAACATTTTTATTTGTAACCAAATGGTCAATTAAACCAGAAAAACATATACCACTTGTTTGTGGTCAATATGAAATGGTTTTTATTTTGGGACGAGGAAATATTCCAGTCTAATACAGCGAAATGACCGATTGAAAACATCAAATATATATGCACGAAAGTAATAAAGGCTTCCACATAATGATTACGCAAAAATACACAATTTTAAAGTGAAAAAATGGAGGTAATTTGTTGGCAGGTAGCAAGTGGTATATATAACCCGTAATTAACGACAGTAAAGCAGGGTTTTTATATCTTAAAAACTCTAATACTGAAGAAATTAATAAAGCAGAAAAATAAAGTTTTCTTTCTCTAGTCAGAATCTGCCTTTTGGTCTCTCTCTCTCTCTCTCTTTTTTCTCGCTCCCTATAAACTTCACATAGTAGCAGATCATACCCATGTCTCTAGACTCTTCAATCCTCTGATTCAGCTCGCGTTTTTGCCGAAAAGCGTTTTGTTAATTCAAGAGAACAAACACATTTGCGTATAAATAGATATATTTCGATTGAAGCGGCGGCTGTTTCGGTTGTTACTGTTTGGGATCGATTATTGTGAATCTTATTGGAGCTGAAAGAAGAAGCTGCTCTGCTTGAAAATTTCAAGATTCGACGATTCATAAGCCATGTGGAGAGGCGTTGGTGATTGCGCTACGACGTCTTTTGATTTGTCACATTTCAGCTGGAGCAGTGTGAATTCGGCTCTAGGCGTTTGCTTCGTTTGAGAGAAGTTGTTTTATGTCGAGGAACGGACGAATGGCGTCGGATCTTAGCAGAGCTGGTCCAGTTGCCAGAGATATTGAGCAGGTCGTCGTTATGCTCTTTCCATTGGCCGTGTTGCTATATATAGTCATTCTAGGTCTTTTTTCATGATTCCAGAAGCTAAGATTAGGTTTGTAGCTTTACGGAGTTGTTAGGTATTTTGTGGAATCAGAATAATTCTCACTAGAATTGCATTTTTGTGTGTAAGAGGAAATTATTATCTTAGGCGAGTCCTGAACATTGAAACTTAAATTTTAGTGATGAGCTTTAGGCAGTTACTTTAAGGACTCTTATGTCCACTTTTGGAGTGTTCAAGCTTAAGTTTCCAAGCTTATTTCATGATTTTTTGGCAGTCTAGTTAGAGTTCTGGAGGTATAGTGTCTTGTTCATCGACTATAATCTTAGCCCCTTGTTCATGTTGAGGGATTAATATTTTAGTGTCTCTTCCTCTTTGTTAATGTTTTATAAAGTGATCGTTTCTAAGCTGAAATAACCCCTTGTCAATATACTCCACCTAATTTTGTATACGAAACTTTATCAATCTGCCTCAGGCTATCACTGCTTTGAAAAAGGGAGCTTATTTGCTCAAGTATGGAAGAAGGGGAAAGCCTAAGTTTTGTCCATTTCGCCTTTCCAATGTAAGTCGTGTTTATTTCGCGTCCTTCTAATTCTGTTGAATCATTTTGGGCCACTTATCTCCCTTCTCGTTTTTATGTGAGGATTCTTTACGAGTCCGTTTGCTTTGTAATATTGCCTCTCTGCTGCTTGACGTGTGCGGGGTCTTGTTGTTCTGTGTCTTTGTTAAAAAAATTATCCTGTAACTTTCAGGATGAATCTGTTTTGATATGGTTCTCGGGGAAGGAGGAGAAACATTTGAAGTTGAGCCATGTTTCTAGGATCATATCTGGGCAGCGCACTGTAAGTTTCGACAGCTCTGGACAATGTCAATTAATTCTCTCTTGAGCTGCCAATAAAACGTTCAGAATAAAGCTTCGTGAGGAACTATTGCGTTAGTTTGGTTGGATTTCTATTTCTGCCTTGTACGAGTATTTCTTCTGATTGTGGCTGAGTTCTAATGTCATTTTTGTGAGGTCCCCTAATGTGATTTAAATTGTTGTTTATCATTGTCCCAAGTGCTGCATGTTTTGCACAAGGCTTTTTTCTCAGTATCGTTTCTTCAACATAAACGCAAATGAATATTTGGTTCTTAATGCTATGCTTGATTGGTTCATCGATTCTTTTTTTCATTTCCCTTTAGCAAGGCAGGTGGGTCTTGATTTGACTTTGTTTCATTCATGAATCATTTGCCTGAGCTAATTTTCGTAGTCGTAGGTTGCACATTTGGACCTTGCATATCTGGTGTGATATTCTGATAAGTCTTGCCATGGTGTTCTCTTGCAGCCAATTTTCCAGAGATATCCACGTCCCGAGAAAGAATATCAATCGTTTTCGCTAATATACAATGAGAGGTCATTGGATTTGGTGAGGTTTTTTTAATAGTATTTCTTTGTCTAGGGCTGTATATAAAATCATTTTTCCATCATGAAAATGTCTGTTGTTATAGCAAGTTCGTTAATTGGGTGGTCGAATTTTATTTCGTAGATTTGCAAGGATAAAGATGAGGCTGAAGTGTGGTTTAGTGGTTTAAAAGCCTTAATCTCTCGTTGTCATCAACGAAGATGGAGGACGGAATCAAGAAGTGATGGGACGCCATCCGAAGCTAATAGTCCTAGGACGTATACCCGGAGAAGCTCCCCTTTACATTCTCCATTTAGCAGCAATGATAGTTTCCAAAAGGTACTAGAATGAAATAGTCCATTTCCTCTTGTATTTCATTTCATCTGCGCATGTCTTAACTAAGGTAATTTTCTGTTACCTTTCAGGATGGCTCTAATCACCATCGTCTTCACAGTCCGTACGAGAGCCCGCCTAAGAATGGCATTGACAAGGCATTTTCAGACATGTCATTGTATGCACTTCCTCCAAAAGGTTTTTTCCCCTCAGATACGGCAACTATGTCAGTTCACTCTCTGTCATCTGGAGCCTCGGATACCATACATGGTCACATGAAAGGTATGGGTATGGATGCTTTTAGAGTTAGTCTGTCAAGTGCTATTAGTTCTTCGAGCCATGGTTCTGGCCATGATGATGGAGATGCGTTGGGAGACGTTTTCATTTGGGGAGAAGGAATAGGTGAAGGTGTTTTGGGTGGTGGAAACCATAGAGTTGGAAGTTCGTTTGAGATCAAAATGGATTCCTTAGTGCCAAAAGCTTTAGAATCTTCTATAGTACTTGATGTCCAGAATGTTGCTTGTGGTGGACAGCATGCTGTCCTTGTGACAAAACAAGGAGAAAGTTTTTCGTGGGGAGAGGAATCCGAGGGTAGGCTTGGCCATGGTGTCGATTCCAATGTTCAGCATCCAAAGCTTATTGATGCACTTGGAACCACAAATATTGAGCTTGTAGCATGTGGCGAATACCATAGTTGTGCAGTTTCTTTATCAGGGGATTTGTATACCTGGGGTAAAGGAGATTTTGGTATTCTGGGACATGGAAATGAAGTCAGTCACTGGATCCCAAAAAGAGTGAATTTTCTGATGGAAGGGATACATGTATCATCCATCGCTTGTGGACCTTACCACACAGCTGTTGTGACTTCTGCTGGACAGTTGTTCACTTTTGGCGACGGAACCTTTGGTGTTTTGGGCCATGGAGACAGAAAAAGTGTTTTCGTACCCAGAGAGGTGGACTCCTTGAGAGGTCTTCGCACTGTCCGGGCAGCCTGTGGTGTATGGCACACAGCCGCAGTTGTAGAAGTTATGGTTGGAAGCTCGAGCTCTAGTAACTGCTCCTCAGGAAAGCTCTTTACATGGGGTGATGGTGACAAGAATCGTCTTGGTCACGGTGACAAAGAACCAAAACTTGTGCCTACCTGTGTTGCAGCTCTTGTAGAACCTAATTTTTGTCAAGTTGCTTGTGGACATAGCCTAACAGTTGCGTTAACAACAGCGGGCCATGTCTATACCATGGGTAGTCCTGTTTATGGTCAGCTAGGAAACCCTCATGCTGATGGAAAGGTACCAGCCCGCGTCGAAGGTAAACTTCACAAAAGTTTTGTCGAAGAAATTGCTTGCGGTGCTTATCATATTGCAGTTTTAACTTCAAAGACTGAGGTTTATACTTGGGGAAAAGGATCAAATGGTAGACTAGGCCATGGGGATGCAGATGATAGAAATTCCCCAACATTGGTTGAGTCGCTTAAGGATAAACAGGTGAAAAGTATTGCATGTGGCTCTAACTTTACCGCAGCTGTCTGCCTTCACAAGTGGGCATCAGGGATGGACCAGTCCATGTGTTCAGGCTGCCGCCAGCCTTTCAATTTCAAGAGAAAGCGGCACAACTGCTATAACTGTGGACTTGTGTTTTGCCATTCTTGCAGTAATAAAAAGTCCCTGAAGGCTTGTATGGCACCAAACCCGAACAAACCATATCGAGTGTGTGACAAGTGTTTTAACAAATTGAAAAAGGCCATTGAAACTGATGCATCATCTCAAACTTCCTTGAGTCGAAGAGAAAGTGTCAACCAGGGATCAGATGCAATTGACAGAGATGAGAAGTTGGATTCTAGATCCGACGGACAGTTAGCTAGATTCTCATTGTTGGAGCCCATGAGGCAAGTGGACAGCCGATCCAAGAAGAATAAGAAATACGAATTTAATAGTAGTCGTGTCTCACCAATACCAAGTGGAGGCTCTTACCGGGGTTCACTAAACATAACCAAGTCTTTTAATCCAACTTTTGGATCATCAAAAAAATTCTTCTCAGCGTCTGTTCCGGGTTCCCGAATTGCGTCTCGGGCAACTTCACCAATATCAAGACGTGCAAGCCCACCTCGCTCAACAACGCCAACTCCCACTCTTTCAGGATTAACTACACCAAAAATTGTCGTGGATGATACCAAGCGAACAAATGATAACCTAAGCCAGGAGGTTGTTATGCTAAGATCTCAAGTAAGCTGCTTCGCACGCTCTAGTTCTTGGTCTTTATTCCTTATTTCTTCGCGCTTTCCTGTGTTACACACATAGGAAGAAAACGTAGTTGGTGATATCGTGCGATTTTTTTAATGATTGTTCGGTTGTGTTTCTGTTTCATAAGAATTACATTCTGTATGTCACTCATTAGGGAATAGATATTCTGCTAGATGGACCTAGCAAGGTTCATTTTATTTCCTTTATCACTTAAGTACCTAAATGGACAATACAGTTGGTGAGACAATGCTCCTCGAATTGTATAAAAATATTCCTTACGGAATTTGTTTAGTTGGTACCATTATGGTCTCATTCGTTGTTATTTGACTCCTTTGCTAATTCACTAGTAAATGATTTTCACAGGTTGAAAATCTTACACGGAAGGCACAGCTTCAAGAAGTTGAACTGGAAAGAACAACCAAACAGCTAAAGGAGGCACTAGCAATTGCTAACGAAGAAACAGCGAGATGCAAGGCAGCGAAAGATGTGATTAAATCACTTACCGCTCAGGTAAAGTTTTCCTTTGTGCTATTTAAGTGAAAGAAAAATAAAGGCTGTGTGCAATTTACTGATTGTTTCAATGAAACCATGCAGTTGAAAGACATGGCTGAAAGATTACCTGTTGGATCAGCTCGGACAATCAAGTCTCCTTCTCTAAATTCGTTTGGTTCCAGTCCTGATTACGTTGCCCCTTCTTCTAACACATTAAACCGTCCAAACAGTCGAGAAACTGATCCTGATGGCCCAAACACCGTCCCAATATTTTCTAACGGGATCAGCACGCCTGTTTTCGATGGTTCAAGTTACCGGCAGCAAGCGAATCATACTGCTGAATCGATAAACAGAATCAACACTCGACCAAAAGAAAGTGAACCCCGTAATGAAAATGAATGGGTTGAACAAGATGAACCTGGCGTGTACATCACTCTCACAGCCTTAGCGGGAGGGACTAGGGATCTCAAACGCGTCCGTTTCAGGTACAATTCTTCTTTTTGTATTTTGAGGCTTAGTTTGAATGTTTCTCTTTGTTAGTTGGTGATGACATGAACATAATCCGAGAATGATTGTGAATGGCAGCCGAAAGCGATTTAGCGAGAAACAAGCAGAAGAGTGGTGGGCAGAAAACAGAGTACGAGTTTACGAACAATACAATGTACGGGTAGTCGTTGACAAATCAAGTGTGGGTGTAGGAAGTGAAGACTTGGCTCATTAGATCCTTTTGCTTTAGCCCCCAGATAACACAGAAAACCGTAGTTTCCCACTCATCTTTTTTTTGTTTAAATTCCTTGTTAACACGGGTTTTCATAGGTTTATTGGGGTTTATAACAAAACAAAAGAGAGAGAGATTAGGAGTGTTTTCACCATCTTGGTTCATTATAGTTTGGGTGTTTTCTCTTGTAAATTCTTTTGTAAATTCTATAAACATACGCTGTCTTTGTCTCTATAAATGCTATTATTTGATGTTGAACTTGAAACAGCACTAATGGTTTTGAGCAGATTGTGAAGCAAGCAATAAGGGTGTGTATAAGAGAAAGAAACCATATTTCTGTAATGATTTTACCATTGGAAATACATTTTAGTGTTGAATATAACACGTCTCTTATTTTCTTAATTTGATGCTCCCTTGGTCAACAACTATTATGGTTTACACATATGCTATTTCAAAGTATACTTGATTTGTTTTAGGTTAAATTAAAGAATTTTTAGGTACGAGAAACTCACCAAAACCCAATTTTACTCACCAAAATCAAACAATTAATGACCAACCAAATAGAATTAGAATACATAGCTTTTGAAGAATTGAGAAGACTGACTAGTTACACCAACCTCTGCCTACCATAAAAACTTGTTTCTTTTGTTGGTCCACCAATTTTGATGAAAAGAAAAACTTACAATCATAAAAATACATTTAATAGACATACATTTTTGCATACGAAGAATACTCACAACATGGCTTCTTGCTTCCACCCTTCTCCTATGGCTGCAACCCGTCGTGAAGAAGACTCCATCATACTTTTCTCAGCATCAAACTCTCCTGATGAATTCTCCTCAGCTTCCTCTTCTTTTTCTTCTTCCCCACTCCCAACTCCTAACCGATACTCTCTAACCGTCACTAATCTCTCCTACACCATCCACCACGTCAACATACTCAAATCCGTGTCCTTTGCAGCTGAATCCTCCAAAATCCTTGCCGTGGTCGGCCCTAGCGGAACAGGCAAATCCACCCTTTTAAAGATCATTTCAGGAAGAGTGAACCACAAGGCACTGGATCATTCTTCCTCTATTTCCATAAACGACCGTAGAATCAGCGACTACAATCAGCTACGCAGGCTGTGTGGGTTCGTTCCTCAGGACGATGATCTACTGCCTCTTCTTACAGTGAAAGAGACGTTGATGTACAGCGCCAAGTTCAGTTTGAGAGACTTGGCGTCCAAGGAAAGAGAAGAGAGAGTTGAGAGCTTGTTAAGGGATCTTGGACTTGTCCTCGTCCAAGACAGTTTCGTTGGAGAAGGAGACGAAGAGGATCGTGGCGTCTCTGGTGGAGAGAGGAAGAGAGTCTCTATAGCCGTTGAGATGATCCGTGACCCACCCATTCTTCTTCTTGACGAACCGACCTCTGGTTTGGATAGCAGAAACTCTCTTCAGGTCGTTGAGCTTTTAGCTTCAATGGCCAAAACAAAACAAAGAACCGTCGTCTTCTCCATCCACCAGCCTAGCTATAGAATCCTCGACTACATCTCCGATTACTTGATTCTCTCTCGCGGATCAGTCATTCACTTCGGGAACCTGGAACATCTCGAGGACTCGATAGCGAAACTAGGCTTTCAGATTCCTGAACAGCTGAATCCCATAGAGTTCGCCATGGAGATAGTCGAGTCTTTACGTGGTTCCAACCACACAGACTCGTCGCGAGCCGTGGAATCATCATCATCATCAATCTGGCCTGAGAGCTACGACAACGACACGTTAACTAAAAAGCAAGAGTTTGTTCTCTTGGACATCGCAGAGATATCATTCCTATGCTCGAGGTTCTGCAAGATCATATACAGAACGAAGCAGCTGTTCTTGGCGAGAACCATGCAAGCAGTTGTGGCAGGACTAGGTCTAGGAAGCGTATACACGAGACTCAAACGAGACGAAGAAGGTGTAGCGGAGCGGCTTGGACTCTTTGCCTTCAGCTTAAGCTTCCTCCTCTCTTCCACAGTCGAAGCACTTCCCATTTACCTCCAAGAACGTCGTGTCCTGATGAAAGAATCATCTCGAGGATCATACAGAATCTCATCTTACATGATCGCAAACACTATCGCGTTCGTACCGTTCCTCTTCGTTGTATCACTTCTATTCTCCATCCCAGTGTACTGGATCGTAGGTCTAAACCCTTCCATTCAAGCCTTCTCTTTCTTCGTGCTCTGCGTCTGGCTCATCATCCTCATGGCTAGTTCTCTTGTGCTCTTCCTCAGCGCGGTTTCTCCGGACTTCATCTCCGGAAACTCACTCATATGCACCGTTCTTGGAGCTTTCTTTCTCTTCTCCGGTTACTTCATCCCCAAGGACAAGATCCCGAAACCGTGGATGTTCATGTACTACGTTTCTCTCTACCGTTACCCTCTGGAGTCGATGGTGGTGAACGAGTACTGGAGCTTGCGAAAAGTGTGCTTCTCGGGTGGGGACTTGGGGTGCTTGATGACAGGAGAAGATGTGTTGAAGGAGAGAGGGCTTGACAAGGACACAAGGTGGATCAATGTCGGGATAATGCTTGCCTTCTTCTTCTTTTATCGTTTCCTCTGCTGGGGGATTCTACTCCGGAAGGCTTCTTCCAAGTCAACTCTTTAAAAGATATTGTCACTCTATAGTAATGCATGTTACATATCGTTAGCCCAAGTTTTGATTAATCTTGGAGTTGGATGGATATAAAAAAACTATGATCAAGGCATAGCCAGGACATGAGAAGATCCATATGAAAACTTTTGGAGACAAGGTTATTACGATAACCAACAAAAAAATGGCAACACATTAGCAGTACGCAAAACAATCAATCAACTAATTTATAACGAAGGTCGATTCTTTTATACTTTTTGCGGTTATGGCTATATAAATGAATCCACGAAAACCGAAGGTTAAAATACATCCATCCGCATATGCACATCAAAGACGTATTTAATAAACAGATATACGTATATTTATGCATCGATGCTTCAGATTAGATAAGTTAACTACATTTTATAAATTAAGGTGTACCAAAGTCTGAACTGCAACCATCCGAAAATTGCATTGTTCAAATTGATTTAGTGCACCATTAATAACCATTTCGAACAATTTTCACAAACACGATCAATTGTCGCTGCATGAACACATAGATATGCTTCTTGACATGTTTTCTTTTTTGGAGTCTTCCTTTTCAGGGTCATGAAAGCCAAGCTAGTATTTAAACGACAAAACACTAATTTTGTATTAGATATTTTTCAAATACAGCGAGTTTATCATGCTCTTAGATTTTCAACGGTTTCTTGAGCTTCCATAACCAAAGTCTTAGGCTTAACATTCGAATTAACTTGTCAAATGGTGAAATACAAGAAACTTATGTCCTTCCAGTAAACATATTTTGAGGTAATGTATATCTTGAGGTTCGGATGATTTCTCGAGCACCAAATACACCCCAGTCTGGTAACGTGAGAACACAGCAGTCCTGATATACTTACTAGGTTTACTGCTACTATGATTTCTTTACCTTCTTCCCTCATAGCAAATCCTCCCTCAACGGCTATACGAATGTTTATGCCTCAAATGTAACCGACAAGTGTTTAAAAACGAAAACGTCACGAACTCTCTGGCCGATTAAGAAGATTTAGGACTGCTATCAACAGGTGCATTTTCACTTGGTCTATGTTCATATACACATGCATCTCGACAACGTTTTTATGTGTTCGCGCAGATGATACTACTTATTATTATGGTCGACATAATTTTCAAGAAGCTACTCGGACTCACGTGATAGTGACCCGTAATTGAAGATATATCATTGAGCGTCTTCATCCTTCTTGAGTCTTTCATGGCTCTTTCCACAAGAGGAAGCATATCAAATCCAAATTGCGGGTGGGTTACACAAACGACACTGCTTCGACAAACGAGTCCTTTTTATTCAATTCCATTCATACACCTTATGATGTTCAACTTATAACGACAAAGCAAAATAGAGAGAAGTTTGAGACAAACATAGAATGAGAGGAAAGCAAAGCAACCCAAAAGAGAAAGGTACGCTGCAAGAGGACAGCTTAACATTATTCGCAAGAAAAAACTATAAAAAGAGGATAAAGTGTGCAAAACAGCCACCAAGTGCTTTATCCAGAGCGAGCCACAAGGTACGTTTCCTTTCTTATTCATTCATATGGTCTAACATCTCCACCTCAAGTAGCAAGAAGAAAGGCACTTTACTCCTATCAATTCCGCAGAAACCATTCATTCTTGTTACCATACATCTCTTTCACCAACATGAGCTGTGTCCTGAATCTACCATCAATAAGCACTGATTGTTAGCAGAATAAACCGATGACTGCCTAAACAAATCTGAACACGGAATTGCAACACTAGCTTAAAGACAAGAGTGAACAAGGACAAACCTGTAAGGTAGGTAGTGCCCCACAAGAAGCCAAGGCCACGAAGACTCCAACTAGAGAGACTCAAACTAGAGACTTCAACAGAACGAGGCTCAGTTGGAGTTAGGTAGCAGAAAACATTACGTAACACTCACCTGATTCATTCCCAATTACCTAGATCAACACCACAAGAATAAGAGCTTACAGAGCTTAAGATAATGCAAAAGAGCTTTATGCCTACTCTTACCGTGTTACTCTTCCATTCTGATTTCACACAAAGTGACGACTCGACCAATTGGGCTGTCCTTGATATTGCTCGGGGAGTTGAGCTGATTGATAGTTTCCGTTCACAAAGTTATCTTTCTGAGGATGCTGAAAACACGGAAATTCTGTTTGGACCTGTGACGATGGAGCTTGTTTTCCAGGGAACGGAAAGTTGGCAGGACCATTCAGTCCATTGCTGGTACCCATGTGTTCTGGTTTCCCAGAAGAGGCGTAATTCAAAGAACTGTTGAAACCGGTGCCTCGGGAAGACTGAGGTTGGTATCCATCCAACCAGCTGTAATCATCAACTGGTACACTGTTGCCAGACGTATCTGGACCAGGTGCTGGCTCCTTTAGTAGCTTAGAAGGGACAGAGTTAAACCCAGGCGGAGGGCCAAGATGCCTGGACGCTCTACTGATTGGACCTTTTTTTCCTAATGAAGATTGCACGCTAAGGCCATCAGAAATCATTCCAGAAGATGAAAGAGCATCAAAATTGGGCGGCAACACAGCATCAGGTGTTCGTGACTGGGAATATGGCAAACCAGCCATTCCATTGACATTGAACGACTGGTGGATCGGCAATGAGTGTGCAGGGTAATAGGAAACTCCATGGTTTCCTTGCATCTCATTCCTCATCACATGACCATTACCCATCTGAGCAAAACCGGATAGGCTACTAGCAGCTCCTTCTGGTAACCACTTGCTACCACCAAGGGAAGGAGATTGTGACTGGGCCGGTGGAACATGTGAAACCTGCCCTTGAGCTTGTTGAAAATGCACAGCCCTTGATTGCAGTTGTTGAAGTTGTGCGCCCCGTGGTTGAAGTTGCGCCATCTGTGATAGTTGTGCAACCAGCGATTGTGCAACCTGTGATTGCATTGGTTGAAGTCGTGCAGAAGCTAGCGATTGTGATGGTTGAGGATGTACTGCCTGTGTCTGAACCTGTTGCGACTGCACACCCTGGGACTGTGTTGACGGCAGAAGATGTCCCAGAAGGGTAGAATCACCAGATGCAGGCAGTTGAACACTTGCATTGCCTCTTGCCTGCAGGAGATTTTCAGGTAAAGCTGCATCTGAAACAATCGAAGCGTTTAAGTCTCCCAAAGTAGCAACTTGATCAGAATTCCTGAAGCCTCCATTAGGAACATATATTTGGTCAGAAGCCACTTTCCTCTTCTCAGTAACTAGAGGTTTGAAAACAATTACTTCATCATCATCCTCCTCACTCAAATAAATCTGCTGATCTCGTTGCGTCACTGGCGTATTAGGATTCATCATTGCTTGGGTATCTTGTAACGCATTTTCAACTACCGGTGGGCTTGAATGAGAATCCAGCAAATCATCCGACGGTTTAGCACCAACAAGAAACTTCTTCTTCTTTGAATCAAAATACACATGGTTCTGATCAACCTTGATCACACTGGTCAATGCTTTCCCGGCTGCTAGGATCCTCTTTATACGAGCTTTCTTTTCCTTGGGACCTTCGGTTCCAAAGGAATGTTTTCTTGAAAAGTCGAGAATAGTCTGAGCTGGAAGCAATGGCACGAATCCTCGTAACTCATAGTCCTCCCACAATGCAAGTCGGTTTTCAGTTTCTCTTTCATCATACATGCTCATGTTTGAGAAGCAAGTCTCATCTTCAACATCATCAATATACATAGGCCCAAGCGACAAGATTTGATTGAAGAAGGCAACAAAGTGGTTCCAAAAGCTGTTTCTCACAGCAGCCTGTCTTTCATCCGGATCACTCCCTAGTGCAATATCAGGACGGCAGGCCAACCATTCAACAAAAACTAAGACACCAGGCAAGAAGTAACTTGAGGAAGGATCACCCAGTTGCGCACACTGCTCTATTAGGTGGCCAAGCAACTCAAAACTTGCTGTTAAGGAGTTTCTAGCAGGCTCGACACACTGCACAATAGCTGCGTACGACTTACCCTCCGGTTCGTTCTTAGAGTTGTGGACGCTAAATATAAGAATGGTTACTAGTCTAACAATGAAGAGTGCGCTGTCACTGTTGTCTTTACCAAAACTCAGCTCTTCCGTTAAGCTCGAAGAAATCAGATCTCGTAGACTGCTGCTAGTGGAGGCAAGAACATCTGAGAATGTCTCCAGGCTGAACAAAGACAAGTGATAAATATTATACCAGAGAGCGCAGTAACAGAGTATAGAAGAAACCAGTTTCAGAAAGAAAAAAAACTTACCTTGTTCGGGTAAAAAGAATTCCGTTAAGACGAACAAATCTAACGCAGAATGCTTTGAGCATCTCATTTGCACTAGTTAGTTTACCCTTCTCAGGAACATCTACCACGTTCGCATCTTTCTTCGATGAAATATCTTCGCCTTTACCTCTTCCTTTACCAGTCGGCCTTCTCGATGAGTCTTTGGAAGCCGCAAACAATTGGGCATAACTCTGACGATTCTGCTCAACCGTACAAAAAGATAGCGATGCTTTATATTTCGGAACTAAGAAAGTGGGAGTAAAGTCGGTATTACGCTAAGCCACTAACATAATTACAAAACAGAAACTTGTTAATAACCTTTTCAAAAGCCACAATCAGGTTGTCGCGGGCAGTTGGGAAAGGAGTCTCCACAGCCAAACTCCGGAAATAACGATATGTTGCTGCAAACTCATCCCCGGAATAAGAAGCAATTATAGCAAGCTGAGACATTAAGTTAATCCAATCAGACACACTGTACGACATAGCTGGTCCCAACTAAAAAAAATATCAAGAGAACGAGAAAAAAGGAAATAACCTGATGATGTGGGTTTCCACTGCCTGGCAATAGAGAAGCTGCTTGCAAATAGTAACTTGACGCCGCAGCATACTCTCGGTTCTTGGAATCCCCCTCACCGTACAATCCTTTATATCGAGCAAGATCACCAAGGTATATTAAGCAACGGTGACAAGATACCAAGCCTTTTTGAACTTCTGCCAACTTCTTTCCATCCTTATCAACCAAATTTAGAGTCTCTTGACCCTCCGAGAAATAACCCAAGGGAAGTCCATACTTGGATCTAATTTTTAAAATGATATCATGGTAAAAGCCAGTTGCTTCCGAAAGGAAAGTTCTAAACTGCAGCTTGAGTTTCGCGACTCGGTCGGGCCTAGAAGGACCCTTTGCATTTTGAGCCACACTCGAACTACTAGGAGCCAAGACAGCATTGATGTGGGATCTAAATTCTTCAATCCGTTTGTAATGCAGCTGCCAGAGTGTAAACTCAATGCTGTGCTCCTCAGAAAAGGTATGATCTTCAAGAATTATTGCTTCATAGTTCTCACGAATTTGCTGCCACAAATTTGGGTCAGAAGGATTCCGAGCCTGAGCAGCCTTCCGACGCTTGATTTCTAACTCAACGGTCTGCAAATCAAGCATTAAATGTCACAGAGAGCAAGATCCAAACTTTACAAAAGACATAGGCTCAAAGTAAAGAGGTAAAACGGCCTTGTAAAAACCCTACAGATACAGAACCTCTGAGAAGCATGCTAAACTCAGAGAAGTAAAGAGGGAGAAGAAGGAAACCTTATCGAATATGGACTTGGCTCGCTCCCATGGCGAGGAAGCAGTATTATTATCCATGTGCAAAGCCATCGTCCATTCACCTGCAACAAGAGGAAAGCAGAATCTCAGCACATGATCGAAGTCCGAGCTTAAAAAAAACCAACCGTCTAAAGTGCTCCAGAGCTCTAGACTAAAAGAAACAAACTTGACAGAGATAAAATGATTCTAATCAGCAAAATTCAATAAAGAGTAGATATTGAATTCATCAGCTCAAGTCAAACTTTGAATAGAGAGAAATTAAGAACCTTTACCGATTGTACAAGTGATCAAACCGGAGATATTCACATACATAAATTCCGATTCAACAGAGTTTAGAATTAAACAGGAAACAAAAAATCACGAGGACCCTAAAAGTAATGGTCTCTTGAATCTTTGTTTACGCATAATCGGCAAGGGAGAATCGAAATCAAGCAAAAATCAGCATCAATTTTGAAAAGGGGAGAAAACCCCTAAAAGGAAATCAATCAGACAACACCCATCACAATTAAAAAAAAAAATCCAAAAAAGAAGGGAGAATTGGTGAAATAGAGGGATAACAAACATTAACTGAATTACCAGATCTGCGTATGGCTATGCGACCACCAGCATCGGAACCAAATATCGGTGAGAGGAGAGAGAAACTTAGGGTTTTTTTTTTCCGCGAGAGAGAGAGAGAGAGAGAGAAAACAAAACAAACAAAAAGGGAGAAAACGGTGAAGGTTTGTATTAAGGTCTCGACTTTTTCCCTTTAATATATATATACGACACAGAAAAATAGTGAACGAGGGAAAAGAAAATAAATAAAAAAGGGATTTTCCAAGTATTTTCTTTCTCTCCCTTTTACGGGGGGGATATTCTAGAACGACGTCGTTCTTAGTCTTTTCTTTTCTCCTATGAATATTTTCCAATTTTTTCTTTTCACATCAAATATATACTCTTTTTAGAAAAGAAAAAAATTTGAGATATATCCAAGAAGTTCATCACAATGAAGGTATGACCCGTCAAGACGATGTAAACGCACAATATTGAATACAACTGAAAATTCAGATAATTTGGCTGGTCAGAGTATAAAGAGACGAATGTATCAAGACGGCTTTAGAGTTATACACTTATGAACATAACCAATAGACTCACATAAAACAAAACAAAATATATGTATTACAAAACAAAACAAAAAAGTCTTTTATATACACACAACACTGCTGCCCAAAAGAATGAGGTCATCCTTGTCTTCACGAGAGAGAATGAGCAGAGCAGACGCTACACATCACTTAAATCAATCACCAAAAACATATACAGAGCAAACCAGATACTTATTTTATTCTCTTAGTGTTAGTTCCAAGGTGGAGAAGATGGCCGGTGTATGAAATCTTGAGAAGAAGAGCCGTAGTTAAGATCCAGGTTCTGGAGCTGCTCCATTAGCTGCGAACGTCTTTCCTTGAAGAAATCAAGACGAGTTGTTAACTCTACCAAAGCTGCTGATGCAGCGGCTGACGGATGATTCAGCCTTGGGTACTCTGTTATCTGCAAAATCCGTCATTTTCAAGCATGTGAGATGTGTGCCTTGTCAATGACTGAAGATGTTTCCTCAGAATTTCTAAGAAGCGATCATGCATATCTCTGTAGTTACCATTTTTTTCTTACCACCAACTATTTTGTGGAGCTAATTAACAAACCAGCATAAGGCCAATCGCACACTAATGCAATGCAACCCGAAAGAAAAACTACCCTGAGTCAAGAGAATGACAATTATAAGGAGCACAATATCTTACATCTAATGCTCTCGAAGTCGACGGAACCGATGGAGAATCTACGGCTGAGAACTTGTCTATAGACATCTTTCCAGACTCTTCACTGCTTTTAGAGTCCACCGTGTTTGTTGATTCTTGTATTTGCTTACGAGACGGCTGCCTGCTATTGCCAACACCAAAAGATCCTGCTCCTTTACTATTTCTCCACTCCGCTCCCAACAAATTTTCCTGCAGGTCAAACAGTAAATTCTATAGGTTTTATCTTAACTATGAAAGACGATGATCGATGACAGGAAACTTCAGTAAAAATACCTCGTGTCGTTGTTTTCTTTCATGATTTACAAAGGCAAGAGTGGAATCAAAATCTTGTTGAAGAAACCTTCTGCAGAAATAGATAACATGGTATTAGAGTAGAACTATACATGTGAATCAATCACATTACAGTAAATACAAGATATGCTGTGCAATCGTTACTTCGACAGAATCTTCTCAGCTCTACTGAGTTAAAGATGTATAGCTAATAAGTTAATATTGTTTAACATCATTAAGAAGATCAAGAACAAGCCACTGCTGATGAAATGCAATTCAAACATTAAAGCTTTGCAGTACCAAGGGTAAGTCATCACGAAAGATAAACATGGACAATAAGCTCCGCTATGTAAGGAAAGTAGAGGGATAGCGATACAACTCACTTTTGAGGATTGTGATTCTGGAGATACTGATGATTATCACGCGCGTCTGAGAAAGAACCAAAATTAGTCTGACGTTGCTGGTTAAGCTGATGGTGAAGTTCTGCGACTTTCTGCTTCAGCCTGGCCACATCAGCCTCCGCAAGAGCAATTTCCTCAAGCTCAGCCCTTGTCTTCAAATATGCATGGATCATTAATATTTTCACAAGACAATTGTTCTAAAGAAAGATGCCATTTCCCTAAAATCTATACTTACTTTCGAATCCACACCATGTGAGCTGAATTGTCCAGAAGACATGCTCAAACCAACCTCCAATGCTGCTCGGAGATCTCTTTCGGCTTGCAACTGCTCTTGTAATCTTGACACCTGTATATGTATAAGTATTCCTTTGACATTAGGCTTAATAGTAGAGAGAAGATGTTCATAGACACGGATAGTTTGAAGATAAATGTATACATCTTGTTCAAGTGACAAACGACGTTCATGAAGTGCTTGTTTCCTTCTCTCCAAGCTAGCCTGTAGTATCGCATTACCTCTGGCCTATAACGATAATGGTGACCCGTGTTAATGACTCAATGAGGTCATATATAAAAGTTAAGGCAGCAGATAAATTACCTCTTTTGCTATTCGTTGTCGCAATTCATTTTTCGTGGTCTCGAGCCTCTGTATAGCAAGCCTACAAACAATTGATGAACCAATTAGTAGTACAAAAACCTAAAGAAAGAATAATCTCGAATGTCAATCGATTCAAGCCTAGACCAAAGACATGAAGCAGTAGATTACAATATTGCATAGATCAGCAACATAGGAAGAAACATATATAGTCTTCAGTAAGTTGCTGAGACATCAGCCGTGTCATTCTATGTTAAGTAAATGGATTTTTTTTTAAAACGTTCAGCCTGAAAATGAATCTTGATAACATATGGATAGATTATCACAGTCATAATGCTAGCAGAAATATTTTCTCTAGATATACATATAAGGAGATAGAGAATACACCCAGGAGTGAAAGCCTTACTCGTCTTCTCCTGAAGAATCAAACGATCCATCTGTGGATATCTTTCTGGCCTGAGACAAACAAAGACCAAAGAATATGTTATTTATATTATTCCACCAGACATTGATTTGATTCATTATATCTATATGATTATGCTAACTTGCTACGACATGACACGTGTAACTAATTGGAGGAGAAAAGTAGTCTATGATGCATTTATTATGCTTGAACTAATCTGCCACATGTACAGGAATCAGAACTATTTGATCAAGACAAGCAAGCACATACACTGCCGCGACCCCAGAAGGTTGCACGCTTTGCAGGAACAGAGGAGGGTGTGCCCTTGTTCACGGGCTTCTCACTTGATGATTCAAGACCAGGTGCAGCCAATGTATTTCCATGAGTGAGTACATTTAGAACCTTCCCTGATTGATAAGACTCGCCGACATTTACTAGAGATGAGTTTTCTCCATATTTTGTTGGATCATCACCTATCTGCTCTCCAGCTTGTTGATCCGTGGAGTTGACAAAGAGATTTCTCACAAGATGATCTGTGCGTACGTTTGAGTTTCGTACTGGACCATTTATCTCTTTAGGTGATTCAATATCAGAGTCATCAGCAACAAATCCCTACAAAGAATGTATTAAGCAATCATTACATTATTATTTTTTCTAGCACGGCTGACTCTAGTTCATTGAAAATAGCAGGAGTAGATATAAAATAGCTGATAGCTAAAAATATATGTTCTATATTCATGAACCATACTTCCTATGTTTGAAAGGCATGTCATTTTATCACCACCTATATTCATGAACTTTACTTTCTAAGTTTAAAGACATTTCATTACATCACCATACAAATAGACGTTTCATGTTAACTTGGCATGGAAGCGTGAGTATATCAAAGGAAGAGAGACTCAGACAGGCTAAAGGAGAAATAACCTTGTATTCATACAGATCGCTTCCTGTGCATCCGCTGCTCTCACTCATTTTTCCACTCAAGGCACGCTCGTTATCATCATCTGTCACTGGTTCTACTTCATTTTCTGCATTATGATATTCATTTTTTGGGTTGTTTTCATCATCACTAGAATCATCAGGCCCACTATTACCAATATGTGATTCGGTCGAAATGGAACATCTTTGAATATTTTCTTCCTGAAAATTGCAGATATATAAGACACAGTTGACCCAACAGGAAAGTATATAAGACATACAACATAATTAAATATGTATGAGACTGTCCGAGTGCATCTTACATCGAAAATACTTCCGTAATCCTCCAGAAGAATAGTAATGATGGCTTGAGCATTATTGGCAGCATTAGCGGCAGCAAGAAGCTGGGCAGAATTGTCTTCACCGCTATCAAAATCGTCCTCTAGATCGCACTCACCAGCCAGTAGAGGACGTAAGAGCAGGGGAGCCATGCAAGCAGCTACAGCAGATGGGTTCATTCGATTTTCGTGGGAATGAGACGAGATAGTATGCATCATTTTCAGAATCCTGAGGGTATAACGCAAATATGTAAGGATTTAGGAGAACACTTTATAAATGATTCTCGAGCACTCATACTCATAAAACTCTCAAGACGTTCATCTAGCCTATAGACCCAGACTTGGCAGGAAACAAGTAATCTCAACTGTAACATCTAATATATCTTACAAAACTGTTAGCAGTGAAAAATCGGCTATTAGCTCTAAACAACCCAGAAGGGAGATCTGGAAACATACCGTTGTAATAGACGTCTATTAGGTTCAGGAAATGTTTCCGCCATAGCAGAGCGCAATGAACTAATGCGAGCCTCCTTAGACTCGATTCCTGATACAGGAAAACGATTAGAAGGAGGTCAACTTCACAGAGGTTCAGTCAGATCTCAAAAATTCTTTAGAGAAGCCCATGCAAAATAAATAAATACACACACACACACACACACAGATATGCATGAGTACAAGTATGAGTACAAGTATGACTTCATCAGAGGAAAGAGAAGAGGGTAAGTTGACTCACTGTAAGCTTCCAGCAGGGCAGTACAACAAGATGCTGAAACCGGAGAAGAAGGCAACTCCCTCAATACATGCTGCAAGTGAAATGAAATTACCTTAGTATTGTAACAATGCACAAAATAACAGAACAAGAAGTTGAGAAGAAACTACCTTAATGCAGTCACCAATAACATGCGGATCTTCATCAAAAGTGAACTCCGTTTTGCCTAGGTATTATTTGGAGAGGAAGAAGGAAAAATATGTAAATTATGAATTGGAGGGAGCATATATCTTAAGTACCAGGGAAGTGTAAGAACATTTTATAATAGCATGAGACGATGTGCTTAAACTTAATTGAGAGAGACAGGCAGATTATAGGTACCCTGTTCATATTCTTGAACTCTACGTTCCACCTCTTCCACGTCAGCAGACTGTCTTAATATTCCTTCAATTTTAGTTCCTGACGAGACAAAGGACCGCGAAACCAAAATACCACAGTTAAAACAAAAAAAAAGCTTTCGAAGAGAATAAATACATCTATATATAACTGCAAGAAATTGTACAACAGATTGAATGAGATAACAGAATTATGGAAACGGCAGTTAATGTTTCACCGAAATGGTTACTTTCCGTGCGTTAAGTACCCTGAAATAACTATGGACACGTTTTGATGCAAAAATCATGACCAGGCACCCAATAAAGTATGGTGAGAACTACCAATATCTTCTCAAGAACTTACCATATTTCTCAATAAACTGAAGAGCTTTCTCGAGGAATGATGGGCTTCCATCAATATCTTCAAGAGCAAGTAAAATTGGTCTTCCAACAACCAAAGATTTTAATGGACGCTTATCCCGCCCTAGAAATTATGGACAATAAAGGCAGAATGACGTATAGATAACGGAATGAAAACTTTTCAGGCAGAATATTCATAAGAAAAGTAGAGGCATAACAGTATTATAGATGTAAGATCATTATGTCAAAGTTATAACATGGATTAGAACAAAAATTGATGAAAGGAACCTTCTATAGCCTCGTTAGTGTCAGGACGGAATATTCCATTATGACCCATGATGAGTGCTGCATTAGGGGCGTGTGCAAGAGCCTCCTCAAGAGCAGTTTTCCACTCGTACAAATCTTCATATGTCTCAGCCTGCGTCACAAAAAAAATAAAGGAAATTAGCAGTAGTACAAAGATCATTTCCGAGTAGACATCTAGGAACTATGTATTTAAATGCTCTGCTGGTGTTGAAGCACCTTAAGAGTGAAAGCTCTCCCATCACGCCCATCAGGAAATAATACGGTCAACAATTTTTTATCCTCTCTCACCACAACACTGAAAACAAAAAGCACTGTAAATTGAATTCCATGACACTTAAAAATCGATTAGCAATATCCCGCATACCTTCCGGAGTTATTCAAGTCGATGCCACCCAGAGTTAAGTTAACTTCACCACCCTTTTGTGGTAGTGTACCCTGTGAAATTTTAGTTACAAAGCTCAATATATACGATTCTGAGAAATCTTATCCTACATTATCAAAATAAGTCAACTACACAGAAAAACCAACAGTTAAAAAAAAGGCAGTGTGAATGTAACTACTAACAGGGTCATTTTTGAAGAAGACCAAAGAAGTACGTGTGAGGATGAACCAGCGTTTCTTCCAAGACGTCCAGCCCAATCCTATTGTGCAGAATGCCAAAATACAATGTTCAATGCACTATGCTATTCCGATAGCCACAAGGAGTAGAACAGCAGGACAAACATAGTGAAATGTGACAACTGTAATAGAAAAACAGGGAGGGGCAAGAAGCCACAAGGATACCTTTAGAGGATATGAAAAGTGGACCACTCTTAAAAACCTGTCAAACAATTGCGAGTTACATAATATTAGTAACAACCAACAACTTAGTTACCAAATTTACATTTAGAAAACTAAAGAAAACAGATAGTTGCAGAGACGAGTAAAGTCAATAAGAAGATGCTGATTGTTTTCAGTTCATACTGGGCAGCCAAATACCAGAAATTCAAAAACTGAATGCTACTCCTTCAGCCAGTTGAATACTCCTATATCTGTCCTTCTGTCTCATTTCTACTTAACTGAGAAATCATTTCCCTAGATAACGTTTTGTGTGTCTTTTGCAATTTCAGCCAAGACAGCACCACCGATCTGCCTAATACCTCTGTTTATATGGCTCTTCCAGTTCAGAAATTATATTTAGTTCAATCATATTCTCCTTTGATGTTATGAAAATGTACCCGACGCAGGTACTATATACCTCAAGTCAGCAGAGATAAGTTAAAAGGCACAGGAGCGATCAACCCAATAGGCTTCCCAGAAAAATAATACGGACTTAAGAATACAAGAAAGTGAGGAACAACTAATCAGAGCTTGTCTAACAAATAATGGAAGGCCCTGTGTATCATGGAGATTCCTAGAATAATGTGGACATTAAAATCTATAAACCTCGAGTCTTAAACAAAAAGACTAACTTTATAGCAATTATACTTGTCTACTTTTAGCAATTCCAGCGTCCTTAGTAACCAAAATTCAGACAAATAAATTAAAATATGTTCTCTTTAACATATATGATCCACTCAGCGGCAAACAGAATCCATATTCACCAGCTTCCAATGTCAACCGAGGAGGTAAAAAAAAAAGTAGAAACGAAAGAAACTCCGTTACCGTATTTGAAGCAGCAACTCGAGGCCGCTCCAAAGCAGCTAAAGAAGCCTCCATTGTCTCAACAGCATAATCTCAGATCCAGCCTCGAGACGGAATCCAGCTAATTTCGAGAAAGCCGAAAAGGGTAGGGTTCCGATTTCACCTCTTTTTCGATACGAACAATAGAGAGAGACAAACAATCATCACCGAAACCAAAAATCTTCCTCCTCCTCCTCCGAGAAATTGGAGAATCACTCGCCGTCAAAAGGAAACCAAACAGTGCCAACAAATTCGCCGCCGCTGAATGGTTCGGTCCTCCGCCGCGAGATGTAAAGCAAAAGGATTTAGCTGTAGATAGATAAAAGAAGGGACATTGCTTTCCACCTACTTCTGCTGTCTTGTGTAATGGAGAGAGAAAGAGAGAGCGAGTGGATGGATTGGGTCATGAGTGTCGGAGAAGTCACGGGTCGGGTCTGGTAAAACTTAAGTCGTATTTAAATCATTTCAACCAATCACTATATTCCACCTCAGCAACAGCTGGTATGATCCTCCTCTCTCTCTCTCCCTCCTGCTCCACTGCCCGAATTAATAATTCTGGATTAGGTGATAGGTGCTGTGTTTTTTTAGTTTTAGTTCCTCGTTACGACTCCCTTAGTCCCTTGCAACCGAATTATATTCTTGCTTTTCTCACTCAACTAATTAAACTACTAATCTACTGCTATAAAAAAATGAGATTAACTGTCCAATATTGAATGATCCAGATTTGTGATAACACATTGGAATTCCTCACGCACAAAGTTATCATTCGCATTTTGACATGCTCTGGTGAGGCTGGTTTTGATCTGTCTATGGGTTTTCTTCTTCGTGTATGCTTTTACTCCTCTTTTCTATGTTCAATTTGTCTAATTGTGGCACCACCACCGTTAATCATATCATTGATGTTGCAAATTTGTGAATATGTGGTGTTTTTATATACTAGTCGAATTTCTATGATGTTGCAAAGGTTTTCTATATTACGGAGCAAATCGTTGAAGGACTTCAATCTTGAAGATGATGAATTTGAATGGACGTCATTCATGCATATTCTTCTTGGAGGATACAACCTGCTGAGCTTATGCATTGGATTTATCACCTATGACAAAAAAACAAAACAAAAAATGGTTTGGAGCAAATCCAAAGATTTCTCTACACAGATCATGCATACTTTCAACAAATATATTTGTATTTTATGCATCCACCCGCTTTTGTGAAGGGATGATGAGATCATATTACACGGAAGACAAGACGTGTCTAAGAGATTTTCGACAAATGTGTGTTCACGAAATGGTGGCCAAATCTTTGTTCACTATCGATCATTATTGTTATAAAATAAAATGAACACATGCAACCTACTGAGTCCACTATTGTTTACTATTTCTGTTCACTATTGATCAATACATGGTGGCCATGTCCGTATTTAGACAGTCTGCTGCTGACGTGGAAGAGGTGGAATGTAGTGTTTAAAGCGCAACCTTAATTCAATAAAGTCACTAATTATAAATTCATATAAGGCCATACTACTATGTTTCAAAACATAAAATGACAAAAGGCCATACCACTTCACAATACGTAGTTCCGCCCCCTGGATGTAAGTCATCTTCAGCAGAAACCAGATAGTTTAGTTGAAGCATCAGACTAATCTAATTACGAAGGTGACGTTGCCAGAGAGCTTGGTAATAGGAATGTTCCATTCCCTATCATTACGTGTTCAGAACGATATATGCGATGAAAATCTATTACGTTACTGCAAAAATTCACACGTCTCGCAACATTTCTTCTTTTCTAGGATTTAAATTGTATAAAAAGAAAATCAGTGTGACGTAGAAAAATAATATGTTGCGGAAAAATCATGCATCCACAAGTATCCACCAATAGTTAAACGATAGCGGTAAAACCCTCCCAAAATATGTTTAAATTCAATTTATTCGTTGGGAAAGAAAAAAGTTCCTTATCATTTTCTTGATCATCATGAGATTTATTACCATCTACATCTAGTGCAAAGAATGTAATTTGTAAATTGTCAAGTTCGAAAATAAGCCAAATAAGAAAGGTGATCTATACGAAAGCAAAAAAAGTACTTTTCAAATCAGTCCCAAATAAAAATTTACTTTACAAATTGCTCCCAAAAAAAAAATGGAGCACAGGAAGGTTCTCATTCATGTGATGTGAGTAGTATAAGGCAGTCGACACAATAACACACCTCTCGTCTTCGCTTGTCTCTCCCTCTTGTTATTTCCTCGTGCTAATCTCGATCGAAACCTGAGAAACCATGGCGACGAGCTCAGGCCGGTTAATCGCCGGTTCGACGGTGACGATGAGCTCAATCGAATCGCGTAATGCAAAACCAGCTCAATCCATCTCCTTAACCTGTCGAAATCAAATAAACGGTGTACCGCCTATCGTCCTGCGGTCATCTCAAAGGTCTAAGCTGTGGTTAATCGAGGCGGTTCCGCCGGCGAAGACCTGGGACGGATCTGACGATGTCGAAGACACCAAGAAGAAGAAGAAGAAGTCAGACGCGGCCGGTGGAATAAGCGATGCTCACGTGGCAGCAGGGAAACATGATAAAACGATCGAGATAGTTATTGCAGCGGCGGCAACGGCGGCGTTGGGCGTGGGAAACCGCGTGATGTATAAGCTAGCTCTTATTCCTCTCAAGCACTATCCCTTCTTCCTCGCTCAGCTCTCCACTTTCGGGTAACTAACTAACTCTCTCTCTCTCTCTCTCTCTCTCTCTCGAAGTGCCTAAAATTAGTCTGTAAGTTTTGCTTTAGTCAAACTATAAACAATTTCGCGTTTCGATTAAAATTTTACGTTCAGTTTTTGGAAAAGAGAGTTTGATTAAATCTGCGACTTGGTTTCTATGATTGGTGGTGATCTAATCTAAGCATACTAATAATTGATACAATTAAGGAACTGGAACATTTAATTTTTGTAAGATTTGGATTCGATTGTGGGAAAGTTGGTGTCATATGTCTGATGTTTAATGCAAAAGACCAAATATTCGTACGCAAAATGTAATTTTCATAAGATTCTCTTTAAGAAATGGGTCATAGTTGGCGACCTTTCTCCGTTTTTGGATACTTTTCGACTTTTACCAAACGTATTTTTATGCGCATAAAACCTTTTTCTCACGTGCGAGTTTCTATGGGTCACCTACTTAAGCCATTTTTCTAATAATGAGTTTATAAATTTTAGTATTTTTTTTGTTCGTTGGATCTGCAGTGAAGTTTAATGACTTCATTATTGAACCAAATACTAATATTTAATGTCCGGCTCGTGTCAGAATAATTGTGTCTTTTTTTCCGGGATTTATTTAACCACGTGTCAATCAATCACTTTGTTTTTCTTCGCACGTGTCTCACTCTCTTTTGCGTATATATGGGCTGCTGTGTGCGAGTTTGAATGGACTGCCTTGCTTTCAGATTTTTCATACGTCGACTATCAATGAAAACATTAAATCTTTTATTCATCAGCAGTGTACGAGATATTCACTCTGCATTGTGGTTGTATTAGTGAATATTTTCGGAAGAAAATGTATAATATGAGAAATGGTTGTTTTGTGCCCAATGGATCCAATGTGATTTTTGTGTGTAATGTGCTTTTCACGGCCTGCTCCTGAACACGTAGAGCTTATATGTTTGACCAATTTAGAAATAAGCTCTTCTACCACATGCTTGTAGAATTGGAAAGTAAGCTTAATGTTTTTTGTAATTGTTCAATGTGGACAAACTCAAGTTTGCTGTCACAATCACATGCTCGATTTCCTGAATGTATCTTGTTTTATATTAACAAATACTATAATTTACCAAGATAAAAACATATTCTTTTGCCATTTCCTTCGTGCAGGTATGTAGCTGTATACTTTACTATCTTGTATTTCAGATACCGAGCTGGGATTGTTACAAAAGAGATGCTCTCAGTTCCAAAAACTCCATTTTTAGTTGTTGGCATTTTGGAGTCTCTTGCTTTAGCTTCTGGGATGGCGGCCGCAGGTAGTTTTACATTTTTTTCTACCCTTCGGACTTGTTTCCCTTTCCATTTTTTACTGCAATTTTCAGTAGATGTATACTTTCGTTTGCTCGATGAAATTGCATCTAAACACTATAGATGCATGCAATGCATGAAAAGCAACCCTGTTTATTTTACTTACTGTCGTTTTTTCTTGACTCAGCAAATCTCTCTGGACCATCCACAACAGTTTTGTCTCAGGTTAGAAGCTTAAAATAGTATTATCTATCTTGCACAAGATCATAGTACAACATTGATTTTCCTGAATTTCGTTCTGGTGTGTCAAAAGCTGCTTCCCTCAAACTCTGATTTTTTTTTTTAGAAAAAAAATATAGCTGATAAAAACATGATTCTTGTCTGACAAATGTTTCAGAGTTAACTCTAGTCGTTTTATTTCTTTGCAGACATTTCTTATTTGGCAAATTCTCTTCTCCATTATTTTTCTCGGGAGGAGATATAGAATAAATCAAATATTCGGATGTATTCTTGTAGCATTTGGTGTAATCGTCAGTGTGGCAAGGTTAGCCAGCTCGATTAACTTAAATGTTAAACTGACTTGGTTTCCTTGTCTCCTTTACTTCTATTAGATTTGTCAAAGGACATAGCGTTACCAGTTATTATAACAACATATATCATCCATGTTGGGTTTACATACTACTTTCTCTTGCATGTTCAGTGGATCGGGTGCAGCTCATTCATTTAAAGATGCGGGAATATTTTGGAGTCTTCTTATGGTATTATCTTTTATGCTTCAAGGAGCAGATACAGTGATGAAGGTTTGTCAATCATAAGCCAGTTATATTGCCAACTACAAGATTTCGGGCTCTTCTCTTTAACAGTGAATTCCATATCCTTGTAGGAAGTCATCTTTCTAGACAGCAAAAAGCGGTTGAAGGTAACTATGCCGTCAAGATACTTTAACAACATTTGTAGTTATTGAGTTCTGAAAAAAATTCTTATTCTTACAGGGTGCTTCACTTGATCTGTTTGTTGTAAACTCATATGGTTCCGCTTTCCAAGTAGGTACTCTTTGTGTAGCTCCTCGTTCAGATAATTTACAGTTCCTAGCAGCTATTTTTGGTAAGCTTATGTGGCTGTTTCTGTGGTCAACCCAGGTCATATGCATTGCGTTGCTTCTTCCTTTTCTTTCAAAACTTTGGGGCATACCGTTTAACCAACTACCAAGCTATCTCAGAGACGGAGGTGCTTGCTTTCTGAACATTGGTGCTACAACAACAGGTTAGTTGATGCTAATGCTTTTTGCTCGAGTATCTCTTGGTTACTGTCCTCTTTGTATAGCATTCAACACGCTCGGTTTGATTTTGACACAGGATGCGATGGGGCTCCCCTTCTCCCTGTAATGTTTGTCATGATGAACATGGCTTACAACATCTCCCTTCTACGCCTCATCAAGATCTCATCTGCTGTGGTGTCATCTCTGGCATCCACCGTGTCAGGTACAAGATTCATTTTTCTTATAGCTAATTACTAATTTACCAAAGATATCACACGATCATCTCTGTGATATCTGATGAGAACCTCTTGTTTGGCTTTGCATGTGCAGTACCCATAGCGGTCTACTTTTTCACGCTTCCCTTACCGTACCTTGGGGTGGCATCTTCGCTTCCAACGGGGTTCGTGGCAGGAACAGTCATCCTTGTACTGGGCATGCTTCTATATGCTTGGACACCATCTCACACTCCCGATTCTGTTATCCCCTCGACCCCATCCACTTAGCGGCAGGAGATTGGTTTTGTAACTTTGTTAGTTTGTTTGTTGTCTTTTTTCTCTCTCTTCTCATTGTAGCATATGCCCTTTTGAGGAAAACTTTAGCTCATTGTTTGCACATATATCGGCAGTTTTTTGGTTTGCATTTGATCGGTTATCTTTCTTTCATAGTAACACTAGTACTGTACATTGAGTTTTAGAAAGCACTTTTGAGTATGAGCTTATTAAGAAAAGCATACTGCATTTGATCAAATTGTAAATTCTGTGTGTTTAATAAAACTAATTTACTATTTATTCCATAAAGTTTTGTAATTGGTCAATAAAACCCGCGAATTACCAAAAGTTGGAACCCGCATCAGTAATTCTGGATTATAAAATAATGGGCCCACATGACACTCCCTAAGTGGTGTGACCTCTCTCACGCTTGAACTCGCTCGTTACCCAAAGAGACCCCCAAAATGTTGAGAGTTACCGGAAATCTTTCGGCGGCATCATCTCCGGCGGCGGTTACGGCGTCTTATTCCGCCGCTCTGAGGCGTTCCGCTGCGCCGATTCTCGCTTTCGCATCTCGTCCCCATCCCCGTTGGTTGTCGACGTTTTCTCGTACATTTCTGGGCGGACGCGTCTCTTCACTCCGACCACGCATTCCTCCCCCGTTTTCGATTAGGCTCTCTGGTTTCTCGGCTCTCAAAATGAGAGGTATCTAGCATCATTTTCTCCCCCTTACTTTCTGTATCAAAAGACTTGATTGCGAGCTTCCTAGTTAGGGAACAAACTGTATTTACTCTCATCTGATTTTCTACTATAATTCATGTGTGATTACGTTGCCTTTTGAACTGATAGTATCTTTATTCACCAGCTGGTTGATTTTTGACTCTCTTTTGTTTGTTTTGCAGCTTCATTTAGCAGTGGGAGTGGTGCTAGTAGTCCAAGTAGAGAGATTCTGGTGCAGCATGTCCTTGTTAAAGAGGGTGATTCTGAGCTCTTTGCTCAACTCCAGAAGAAAATCTTGGATGGTTTGATTCCTTTTATCCCTTTTTAAACATTTATTCAGATCGAGATTAAGCTTTTATTTATATACTTGACTCTACTACATCTTATTTTGTTTATGTCAGAAGATTAAGGGTGTGTACTGATTTTGTAAGTAACTGTTTGTTGTGAAGGGGAGGATATGAGTGATCTTGCAGCTGAGTACTCGATTTGTCCATCCAAAAAGGAGGGTGGTATACTTGGATGGGTGAAACTGGGTCAAATGGTATGCCTCTCTTTTCTATAATCTTGTCCTTTTCTTGTGGTTATGAGATTGGTATTGGTATTGCGTTGACACCTTCAGATCTATAGGCCCCTCGCTATCTTAGTCTCGTTATTACACAAAAAAAATTTGGGGGATTGTAACAATCCCTGGTGAATGAACTTTTACTATTGACATCCATGTGCAAATGGAAGTAGTACAATGTAACCTATTATGATACAAGTAATTCAACAATGTTTGGACTTTCTCATGGAAGGACTTTGGCAAGTTCCTGCTGCAGTAAGAGAATGATAGACCACTTCAAATTGCTTTCAGGTACCAGAGTTCGAGGAAGCTGCGTTTAAAGCAGAGCTGAATCAGGTGGTGAGGTGTAAAACCCAATTTGGCTGGCACTTATTGCAAGTTCTATCTGAGAGGTATTTCTTCTGAAAACCATCCTCCGTGAGCAGCGACATTTTCTCTTGACTGTTGTAAATTGTCTTAACGGAAAAAGTAATATTTGCAGGGAACCTGTGAAAGATATCCAGGTGGAGGAGCTGCATTCCAAAATGCAAGATCCAGTTTTCATGGAAGAGGCTCAGTTAATTGATGTCAGAGAACCGGACGAGATGTAAGTTCCTTTCATTTCTCATCTTGACGTACTATTTCGTCTTCACTGAAACCCAATGGATTAGCTTCATACCCTCTAAAAATTTCACAACATTATCATTCATGTGTAGTTTTATTTTTTGCCATATAGCTACATGAGTATCTAGCACACTTTCATCTTAGATTCAGCAACAAGTATTCATAGTGGTTTTACATTGATTTTTCTACTTTGTTTCGCTACTTGTACCAGAGCCAAAGCATCCTTGCCAGGATTTCAAGTGTTCCCGCTCCGCCAATTCGGAACCTGGGCACCAGACATCACTTCAAAGCTGAGCCCTGAAAAGGATACATTCGTAATAGTATGTTCAGTCTCATCCGCTAATACATATGATATAGCTCTGAAAATGTTCACTGGCTCAACTCTTAGATGTAGGTCGACCGTATCTAGCCTAGCAGTTTAGAGCTGTTGTCAGTTGGTTAGAGAGCAGTTAGTGAGGGTTAGCTTTTATAAGGGTGTCTCGGCAGATTATTTTGGGTGTGGACTTTGTAGGATTTCATTGGGCATTTAGTTGAGAATTGAGAGCCTCTCATAAACAAAAATCTCTCTGCTTTGGTGTTGGAAAAGAATCACAGTTTCGTAACATTATTTTTTGCCAACATCTCTCTAAGGACTAGAGGCGTCCAAATACCCATACTACTGTGGTCTATGGATTTTAAGATGATATGATGTTGAGAATGATCATTTTTTAAGTTCTCTGATTTGCTGCCTTTGTTCGCATACAGTGTAAGGTTGGTGGCAGGTCGTTGCAGGTTGCGAACTGGCTGCAGTCTCAGGTAAAAGAAAAGCTTTTATGCTTCTCATTATTAATTTCTTGACATCTTGATGTGTTTGATGGATGTGTTGTCTTTGTTCCTCAGGGCTTCAAGAGTGTGTACAATGTGGCTGGTGGAATACAAGCCTATTCTCGTCAGGTTGACCCATCAATTCCTACTTACTGAAACAAACCGTTCCATCAGAGATTTTAGAGCATCCTAGAATAAACTCTCTTTATTTTTCTTGTATCCCTCATTCCTAGTCCAAATAATAGCAAATCATATTCGGAAAACTATATAATATAAGGTTCATTTAGACATTAGAATATACAAACAACCTCCGAAATGCTCCAGGAAATGCTCTCAACCTTTTGTAATAAATCCTAAAATAAATAATCTAATATTGCTTTAAATAACAAAAATACAGAGAGGCTTGTGATTCCTAAAGTCCCTCCCGATCAGCAAACCCCATAATCGTTATGAAAACTGAAGGCCAGCAAAATGAAAAAGAGTTGCAAAAACAGAAAAATACTATTCATGGCCATTCATAAGCAAAAACTCCTAAATTTTCTTGCTAAAGAAGAAACCAAAAACCTAAAAGAATAGACAGAGGAAGGAAGAAGAAGAAAAAAGATCATTTAACATTATACTTTTCTTCCTGGTCGAGAGCTTACTTCCTCTCCCCTTAGCAACAATGGGAAATTGCTGCTCTCATGGACGAGATTCAGGGAATAATAAAGACGAACCCACGTCGGAAAATGGAGTCGGCGGCGGCGGTGCTGGTGCCGGTGGTGCGGAACCTTCTGTGAGAGCTTCGAAACACCCACCAGCGTCTCCTCCTCCTGCAACCAAACAAGGGCCAATAGGACCTGTCTTAGGCCGACCAATGGAAGATGTAAAGAGCTCATATTCATTGGGGAAAGAGCTTGGTCGTGGACAGTTTGGTGTGACCCATCTGTGCACGCAAAAGGCCACGGGACTGCAATTTGCGTGCAAGACCATTGCGAAAAGGAAGCTGGTGAACAAAGAGGACATTGAGGATGTGAGAAGGGAGGTGCAAATAATGCATCACTTGACGGGTCAACCAAACATTGTGGAGCTTAAAGGAGCGTACGAGGATAAGCATTCGGTGCATTTGGTTATGGAGCTTTGCGCCGGAGGAGAGTTATTCGACAGAATCATTGCAAAGGGGCATTACTCGGAGAGAGCCGCTGCTTCGTTGCTAAGGACGATTGTTCAGATTATCCATACTTGTCATTCCATGGGGGTTATTCACAGGGACTTGAAGCCTGAGAACTTTTTGTTGCTTAACAAAGATGAGAACTCTCCTCTCAAAGCCACAGACTTTGGGTTATCCGTGTTCTACAAGCCAGGAGAGGTGTTCAAAGATATTGTGGGAAGTGCTTATTACATTGCACCAGAGGTGTTGAGGAGGAAGTATGGACCAGAGGCAGATATTTGGAGCATTGGTGTCATGTTGTATATCCTCTTGTGTGGTGTTCCACCTTTCTGGGCTGGTAATTTCAAATATTTTGATTCCATTCTCATATCTATCTTTCAGCGTAAAGACATAAAAGGTTGATTTTATCATTCATGTTCTTTCAGAGTCTGAGAATGGGATTTTCAACGCCATTCTAAGTGGACAGGTTGACTTTTCAAGCGATCCATGGCCAGCCATTTCACCCCAAGCAAAGGATCTCGTTAGGAAGATGCTAAACTCTGATCCAAAACAAAGATTAACCGCTGCTCAAGTTCTCAGTAAGCATCTCCGATTTCAAGAAAAACAGAAAGAAGCTATATATTTCATTGAACTCTTTTTTAACATATTTTGTTGCCTTCCTTTTTGTAATTTAAAGACCATCCATGGATTAAGGAGGATGGAGAAGCACCAGATGTTCCTCTTGACAATGCAGTGATGTCAAGGCTCAAGCAATTCAAAGCAATGAACAATTTTAAGAAAGTTGCTTTACGGGTAAAATGATCACCTCTTCACTAAAGCATAGACGATGACTCTTTGTTCTATATATCTCACTGACCTCATCAATGAACAGGTGATAGCCGGGTGCTTATCAGAGGAAGAAATCATGGGTTTGAAGGAGATGTTCAAAGGTATGGACACCGATAACAGTGGAACAATAACTCTTGAGGAACTAAGACAAGGACTTGCCAAGCAAGGTACAAGGCTATCTGAATACGAAGTCCAACAGTTAATGGAAGCTGTAAGTCTTTTTCTTTTGTTTTGTGTGCTATCTCTCTATCTTTTAAGATGCCCAAAGAACTGATTTTCTTTCTTTCTGTTTTCTGTAGGCTGATGCGGACGGTAACGGAACAATAGACTATGGAGAATTTATAGCAGCAACAATGCATATCAATAGACTCGATAGAGAAGAGCATCTCTACTCAGCCTTCCAACACTTTGACAAAGACAACAGTGGGTAAGTACCGTAATTATCACATATGTAACAGTTTATGATAGTTGAAACCAATTAATACAAATGATGGTCTTGGATTATAGGTATATCACAATGGAAGAGCTAGAGCAAGCCCTGAGGGAGTTTGGCATGAATGATGGCAGAGACATTAAGGAAATCATTTCTGAAGTTGATGGAGACAATGTAAGCTCCTTCCACTATCTTTGATAACTTTGATATGCACATACAATAAAAAGCTGAAAAAAAACAAATTTATTTTGTAGGATGGGAGGATAAACTACGAGGAATTTGTGGCAATGATGAGAAAAGGAAATCCAGATCCTAACCCTAAGAAGCGGCGTGAATTGTCTTTTAAATGACACCTCTGGAAGAGACTAAGTCAGAAGCACATATAAGAAAATCAAGAAGAAGAAAAGTTGTTATTGTAAAGTAGGCTTGAGTTGCTCATGATTCAACTGGAAGAGAAGACCACCAAGAGAGAGAGAAGTATTGGATTAGGGAGGTGTTTCATGTTCGTAAATATGTTTATGCTTGTCTACTACTGATTAAAAGTTTCAGAGGTTTCTCAATGTATCAAAATCCTTTTTTCAATTCAAATATGTGCATTAGTGGTGTTTGTAAAATCACAGCTGAGCAAAACATACAAAAGGCATTATCGTGAACATGCTTTGGTTCCAATTGGAAAATGAGGAAATGTCATCACAATATGCATCTTACAAATGAACTTATAAGGCATTATCTCCATTATATTTTAGGATTGTTTCATTGTTGTTCCGTTTGTACTATTAATCAAAGTAGTTAAAAGTTAATCACTAATACAAATACGCAACATCTGCTTCACAATGTACTTTTCAACAGTTAAGATTGTGACAGACAAAGCCAAAAATAAGTTTTGAAGTCCGATTAGCAACATCATCACCAAGACTGTTAGATTAGTAAACTTTCATCATTCTGCATATATGAAAGCAGAGATGCCTCTGAACTCTGAAGTCTTTCTCTGGATAGAGACAATTTTCTTATAAAAGCAGACAGAGAAAGAAATGCACATCCGGTTCCAGAAAGTTGGAATGTTCAAGATCTACCATTTTAACTAGATTCTAATTGTAGATTAGAGAAAACTCCGATACAGGCAAAACAATAAAACAAAGAGAAGTGGCTTGTCCCACGAGAATGTGAAAATGGCACATTAAACATCTCAAAGAGTCAACCCTTCATAATCTTCTCTTCGCGATCATTTGGCCAATTGTGATGCGAGCGGTGAGCTACGGTGCCACGATGGCCGTCCTACTATGACATTTGCATGAACCGAAAAGTAAACGGCATTTAACCTACAAGTGCAAAATGAACAATGAATTAGGCATTCAACTAATCACCCACCAAAGTAAGAATGTGTAAGAAAAGATTCTTTTACTTGTCTACATCAGGAATGGCCATAGGGTCATATAAGTCTTGCTCTGTTCCTGCAACTCCACCCGCCGCAGAGTTTGTAATTTCTTGTGTACCCTCTCCCTGAAAGATTTTCGACCATGACGAACAAACAAACAAAAAATATCCACATAATGCAAAGAAAAGAGTTTTAAAGTTATTTCTTTACCTGTTGCGGATACTGGGGATAGCCATATCCACCATATGCGTACAAGGATGGGTCTTGAGCTGTCCCATAAGCATATGCATCATAGCCTTGCCCATAACCATAATACCCACTCCACTGACTCGGATCTGCTTGTGTGACGTAACCATCCTATATAGAAAATACCAAAACATTATCGACGGTATTCAGCGAACCAGCGAGTAGAATAAGGGTCTACATCACATCAGCATAGGTTACAACAAATGTTTTTCACCTGTCCTGGATTTTTGCTCCACGAGATGCGCACTGCTTGTTGACCAATCACATGTTCCTGCATTTTTTGCATGGCTTCTTCTGCTGACTGCCTGGAGTAAGCATGGGGCAGAATTAAGATTTTAGTGAGCAGAGCTAGGAATAAGCACACATGAAAAAACCAATACATGGAAGCATTCACAGGTGGAGTCTGAGTTTTACGAGATGGTTTACCTGGTTTTGAATTGAACATAACCGTATCCCTTTGTTGCAGGTATTTTGACATAAATAATCTCTCCTAATGGCAAGAATGCTTTCTTCAACTCTTCCTCTGTAACATTTGGGTCCAAATTCGAAATTGAAACCTGTACACCAAAACCAATTCATGAATACAAACAGGAGACTTCGGGAAGAAAGCTCAAGCTTTTCAGATAAAACTTACCGTTGTACAGGTGATATCATTTTCAGGTGCAAGCACCTGTGCTGGTTGAGCGACATATGCTGGGAGTGGTGCAGCAACTGCGGATGGGACTTGAACCGGAACCGGGTAAACAGCTAGAGAAAAGCTCCCAATTAGACAAATGATTTCCCAAACAGCTGGACTAAACAAGATTCTATTAGCATAATACAAATTTTGTGTTTTGTTCTCATACCTTTGGCGACATATTGTTGCTGCAAACCAATGTTTTTCTTAGGCGTTGCAGCGCTGATACGCATAGGCCTTGTTGAGCAATACAAACCATTCATTTCAGCCATCGCACGGTTTCTTTCACTTTCCTCTGCAAATTTAACGAATCCATAACCTTTTGATCGTCCAGTACTTGGATCAGTAACAACCTTGGCACCTCTAACAGAAGAATAGTGAACACGGAAAGTTTCTTGAAGGAGATAATCTGTAACATCAGGCGCTAAGTCTCCAACAAAGATAGAATGATCAGGTCCAGCATCTACTTTCTGGCCGGAACCAAAAGAAGCCCAATTTAAGCGGAAAGTAACTTCCGTTCCAGGCATCTGCGTGCCATTGTAAGTCTGAAGCGTTCTCTCAGCTGCTGCGTGAGATACAAACTCTATGAAGCCATACCCTTCTGGCTGGCCTGTGATCTTGTTACGTATAACCTTGACAGAAACGAGCTGCAACCATATGCATATACGTCGAAAGAGATCATTATCATGTTGATTCAAATATCCTTACACACTTAATTTATACATCGGATCATATTCCATTAAGCACATACAAAGATAAAAGGAATTTACTTGACACTTTCTAACAAACAATTCTTACTTGCAGGTGAGCCTATTGTGGAATCCAAAAGGAGATAAGAAACTAACATATGAAAGTACACTAGATATCTATAACACTTCGCATCCCCAACACCAAAGTTATCTGCTTTTTCAATTCCAAAGTCAGAAGAGGGAGAGAAGGTGATGGAGAAGTGTACCTCGCCGGTTTGGGAGAAGCAGGAAGTGAGGTAATTCTCGTCGACCCAGTACTGTAAATCTCCAATCCAAAGGGTTCGTACTTCTTCCAGCGTCTGAGGATGGTGATAGCCTTGCGGCTGTGGAGGCATCATCATCGCCATCGTCGTCTCTCTCTCTTTCCGTAGCGCCAAAACGTAACCTAAACAACACACACGACGCGCTATTCTGGAGGCGTCGTCGGACAAATACCCGGATACCCGCCCGATTTGTCAATATGTTTTTGGATTCGGAAGGGCATTACTGACTTTTTGGAGTACAAAAATAATGAATTTTTGGTAATTCTATTTTACTTACACAAAAAAAGTATGTTTTTTCTTTAATTTTTTTGGTAAGAGCATGAATTATTGGATAAAATAGCTGCAAATTACCCCTACATATTACAAATAACCTCTTCAAGAATACTGCACATAACCCACCAAAAACGAAAGATTATCCACTAAACAAAAACATCAAAACTCTCAAAGAAATACGAAAAATCTTAATGACTCATTTTGAATAGATTACAGGTGCACTAAAAATATAGGGTATCATAATTCACAAAACTAAATTGATGGCAAAATTCGTAAAATGCTATTTGAATGTTATCGTTGGATGACAATTTCTTGCAAATAAGAGAGAGAGAAAAAAACATAGAGGAAACATATCGGTATAATAACTTTGAGAGGCTATTTGATGTTTTTTTGTTCTAATGAGGCTATTTGACGTTAAAACTTAAAATCAGTAATCGAAACCGTGAAACCTGAGCTAGTACCATAATTTAACACCACCATTTCAAATCTGACAACATAGCAAATGATTCATGGTGATATAAACAAATGTAAAATAAGCACTAAAACAGGGAAAAAGATGAGAACAAAACTGTTAAACTAATTCAATATTTGATATTGCGAATAAAACACAACAGTGTCTGATACATAATAATATTGTAGAACATAATGGATGGTGGTGTTATATCGATGATTCATGAAAAGGTTCAAACACTTATTCAGGCCAAGGTTGGTACTGCACAAAAGAGAGGGAAACCGAAAGGAGAATGGGGTCTCGTAATAATCGAGCATCGAGCAAGTTTAACACCGTTACATGCAGAGTTTGAGGCTTTATTATGGGCAATGGAATGTATGATAAATCTCAACTATCAGAACATAATGTTTGCTACAGACTATTCGGACTTGGTGAAGATAGTGTCAAATCTTGAAGGCTGGCCGGCGTTCACGATGCATATAAAAGAATTTAATATATGGAATGAGTTATTCAACCCATTTTCCATCAAGTTGATTCCAAAAGTAAAAAATTTGAAGGCGGACAAGTTAGCATACAGTGTTAGAATTCTCACTTCAGAAGCTTTTCATGCTGGATCGCAATCACCAAACTGGATTAAAGAGTCTTTTTAATTTCTTTTCAATTGTATTATAATTGTTGACAAAAAAAAAAAAACTAATTCAATACAGCGTTTTAAGGAATTTAATGTGTATATATATATATATTGCAGTTTCTGTATCCGTGTCATTATTGACACCGTATGTCACTTTTCTAACCAATATACAGTGACATCTTAATTGCAGCTAAACATGAACTCTAGATATCCCCACATTCAATTGAAATTTACATGACAACGCAACATGTTTCTAGATTTTGTTAGAGGGGTTTTCAAAAAGATATTATGATGGTGGTACAATTAAATCATATATATACGTAGAGTAGAAGCTCAACAACATTAACCACATATGCATATGTTTGGCTCTAAGTGGATGGATGCATGTGCATCTTTGCATTGAGAAGCGTTTAGTACGTGATAAAGATTCTAATGTGGTCAAAGTCAAAGCTCCTGATCTACACTTTGTTTCTCTTATACACCAACAACTAAAATATTTATGTGTGTGTGTTAATCATAGCCAATAATGTGTTCATTTAATTATTGGGGTCTCTTCATTTTTCCCCTTGACCTGACCATCTTGGTGTTTATAAAAATACAAACACAGTGAAACTTAACTATTGTATATATTTGGGGGACAGCTTACAGCTTTTTTCAACACCTTGATTCTGGTTTCTTACTGTATGTTAGGGTGGTTTATCTAGTGGAGATTTTGATTTTCTTTCTCTTTGGATTCAGTTCGGTTAATTCACTTTTGGTAAAACATTAGGTGAACTCAAACCAAAATTATTTCGGTTTGATTTTTGTTTAATTTAATTTGGTTCGACTCGGTTTAGTTTCTATTTGATTTGAGTTGGGTTTCGTTTGCAAGTAAACGTAAACAACTTCTCATGTTATATTCAAACTGTTGTCAAAATGATTTTCACCGGAAAAACTATACATACCACACAGCATATATATTATATGTTCAAACAAGTAAAATTTGAAAATTGAAAAAGGATTCGGTTACAGAGTCTTCTCAAACGATTGCTAGCTTTTTGCGTGAATAAAAATTGATGTAATAATGAGTTAACATATAGCTCGATTAGTCGAAACAAGTATTTGAGATATATAGGGTAGGTTGGAATTTTGTATTTTGCGTTGCATAGAAATGGACAGTTATGATAACACAGAGACATGTGTTTAGTAGTAAGATCTTTGGTAACATCGCTGTCTCGCTCTCAGTCCTCGCAACGACAACATTTAATACTGGAACTATTGTAGAAATATTTAAACAAAAATAAAAAACTAACAAAATAAACATATTGTACTACTCATAAGGGGGTATGTAATTAATCATTTGGAGTTAACAATAACAGTAATGTAGTATATATTTTGGCAATGATAACTATACCACAATCTGCACCATAACTAAAACGAGTGGTCCAGCACCGAAAAACCCGCTCGTGAAGGTTCCTCCAAGTTAATATTCATTTTTGCTCATGAGTAACCAAGATTATAGTTTGTACAACAGACATTTGAATATATTACATTTCAATAAATAAAAGTATAAAACATTTTCAATGCTCGGACTTTTTTTTTACTCTATATGTAAAGACTATATAACCTTACCCAATGGTGTAAAACTGTGTGAGTGTGTGTGTGATGAACACAAATATTATTAAGTATCTCGTGTTTGAGTTGTACTTGTTCTCACATGGCAACGACACGAAGCTCATGTGAGGACATGTGTTTACTGTTCAATTCTCTCTCCACTTCCCTTCAGTCAATCCCTTCGTTCTCTCTTTCAAATCCACATCTACGATTTTTAAAAAAAGACTTCTGATAATATAGCTAGATCAAATCATGGAAAACCAAAAAAATAAATAATGGGTATAGTTATAATAATTCAATGCATCTCCCGATCGACGTGAGTAATATTTTATACGCGATTTGCATGTTCGTTCATATCATCTAATCTTCATTTTCCGTAGGTTCTTCTTCTTCTTACAGCTCTGTAATTTGTCTGCTTCTTCTGTTTCCATCTCAACGTGTCCATGTGGTCTTACCTCATTACCTCTCTCTCTCTCTCAGTTTTCTTTTATATATTATCCTCATCATTACTTTCTGAATCTTCACTTCTCTCTTAAACTCTCTCTCTCTCTTTCTCTCTCAAAGTCCACTTGCTTTGTCTGTCACTTCATAACTAGGTCCGTTACATATTGTACGATCATGGTATCAGCGGAAACGGCGACTATGGAGGAGACTAAGATGGTTTTCTTGACGGAGGGGCCACCGTCGTTGTCAGGACCTCGCATTTCCTTCTCCGCCGACTTGTCATCATCAGATAGCGAGGGAGATTACATCTGCATCAACCCAAATAACCTCTTGGTGGGTAAAGAAGAACAAGACAAGAGCTCGGTGAAAGCTGGAGACTTTGAGTTTCTTTCGAATACCCAAACGATGCTTACCGCTGACGAGTTGTTCTCGGAAGGAAAGCTGCTTCCTTTCTGGCAGGTAAAACATTCAGAGAAGCTTCAAAACGTTAACTTGAAAACAAAAGTCGAAGAACAAGAAGAAGATCGTAAAGTAGTGAAAGAGGAGACTGTTAATAACAGCAGCAAGGAGCAGGAGAGTAACAACAACAGAGGAAGCTGGTTTCTTGACGACGACCCTTCTCCTCGTCCACCAAAGTGCACTGTGCTGTGGAAAGAGCTTTTGCGGCTGAAGAAACAGAGGACCAACACGACAACCACTACTACGAATTCGTCAAAGAGGGCATCTTCTCTGTCGCCGTCGTCTTCTTCAAGCTCAACTTCGTCTTCTTCGAGCTCGATTGGGGATGCGGTGAAGAAGGAGGAGAGAGAGAAGGAAGGGAAGAGAGGTAAGAAAGGGTTGGAGAGGACGAGATCTGTGACTATGAGGATAAGACCAATGATTCATGTTCCTGTTTGTACTCCGTCCAAGTCCTCAGCTCCATTGCCTCCACTGTTTCCTCTAAGGCTTCAGAAAAATAGAGTAGATAGACGAACTTGATGATGATCATGGTTTTGTCTATTTGGCTTTGTATTACCTACCCTTCCTTTGGTTGGGTTTTGTGATTAGATGGATTGTGTTTTTGTTGAGCCTTTGTGATTGGGATCTGAGGTGTGACAGTGTATAAATGTGAAGACATTTTCATACCCGAAAACAATAAGAAGTTCATTATGGAATGCACCCATTTCTATGCTTTTCATCTCTTTATATGTTTGTGGATTTGATAGTCTTTTTCTTTTTGTAACTACGTCTAATGTCTATATCTAATCTTTTCTCGGGTTTGAGTTTTATCAGAAAGATTTTAAAATCTTTCGTTTGAACTTTAAGATGGTTCCTTAGTTTAAGATCTGAAAAACTGAGAGAGACAAAAGAGTAAATGCCAAAGATAAGGAAAGAGCAAGAAAGCAGAGTACACTGATGTGCACATGCAAGTTTCAGATGTTTTGTTACATCCTTTTCTCTCAGCAAAACTCCACCAAGTGACTCTGCTCAACGTTTATAGGAAAGGGTCCACTTCTGCAACCCTGGGATAACATTTTTAACCCACAATCAAACTAATCCCTAAACATCAAATTCATTATATCCAGTCCTGTTCAATCATAAATGACTCCAAGCATTACAGTGCCACGCTGTCTTCTTTCACTAAGCAACAATACATAAAGAGAACAAATAACGACTGGACACAGGAAACATAAATATATGTCTGTACAGTATCTCATCCTTGGATCAGTATTTTTTTCTCACTATGTATTCTCCAATCGTCGTGAGAATGAAACAGTAAAGATATTATGAAAATTTACACACAGGCTACCAAACAAAAGCACAAACCTCAAATCATGTTGTGGCACAGGGAAAAGGAACAATAGCTAAGCAAATTGAAACGCTATTTCCTCTGTTTGTCGTTCAGCGCTGAGGTTGAAAATGGGTAGCCAGAAGTCATGAAGAAGTTTACATATGAAACAGTTCAAGATGAGATATATATAATATAACTTTGATCGGATGGTTTTGTGTCTTATCTAAGTTTAAGTATTGGTTTCTGAAGAAGAATTCTTGGAACTTGGCCCTCTAGATTATTGTTTTACAAGAATCTACAACACAGGAAACAATCATATATATTTATATATATATATATGTCAATGGTCTTTTATAAGAGTAAAGAAACATAGCAGCAATAGGTATGTCGATATACCATAACGAGGAAATAAATGGCATGATTAAGATTTATATAGTCATATGGCTGAAGATTGATACCAATTAAAAAAATCTTTTACCATGCATGTATACAACACTATCTGCAAGGTTGATAGCCATCCTTCTGTCGATGATAAATGTATAAATATGTAGGAAAAATTAGGAGATTATGTAGAAAAGGCCAAATGAAAATGGAAAGAAAACCAGAAAAACTAGCGGAAACATGATTTGAAGTTTGAACTACAAAGAACTCGAATCATTTGGGAAGTATGGGAGGAAATAATCTAAGTTCTAACAATCACTCATGAATTAGCATGCAACTATGCAAGTTTCACCCACAAGTAGCTCCGAATGTGGAATCGGTATGCTTATTATATAAGGTAGAGAATTTGTTCTAACTTCTAATACTACACATTTCAATCCCTAGATCCAAGGAAACTATATCGTATTTTACAAAATCACCTCTCCAAATCGAATTATAAGTCGTAACCCGGCTATAAAACTTGTTTCTTTTTGGTCAACAACAATTATCGTTACTAACTTACTATAAATAGTTTGTCCCAACAACATGTATAATATACATATTTGAGTTTGAGCGTTGACACAACAACAATAGTAACACAAAGTAACACAGCCAATCATATGAAACGATAATTATATCTTCATTCGGTTTTGTGTTAACGCTCCAAACTACTCTTTCTTTGTTATTGATATATCAGCTTTTTTTTTCTTTCTCCTAGTAGTAGTTTTCTTTACACCAATGTGGCTGCCATATATGTTATTAATGGAAATAGAGATTTATTTCTGTAAAATGGAAACAAAAACTGCTAGTAACATGATTATGGACACCAGCTTGCATCACACACATCACTCTCTATTAAATTGACCGAACTATGTTTGTATTCGCCGACTTTAGAGTTTAGACTCACCTAATTTACTTTTGCTCTCATATAGTGAATAAAATTCTTTGACTAACAAGTTTAAGATACTTTTACATGGTAATGAGAGAAAAAAGGAAAAGATATAGATACTATCGAGTTCCATATTTCATAATGAGCTATGAATACTGTTATAAAATTCCTTTTCTTTTCTTACCACTTTTATCGTTTAGTATCGCTTTTTTTTTTATCCTCCTTTGTTTCATCAAAGTTAAAAAAGCGTGCTCGTGCCTCCGAAGTTTTCATTTCATGTGGTTGCCCATCTATAAAGAAATGGTTCATCTTATCTTATTTAAAATTAAAGAAATGCTTCTTTCTTCTCTCGTTATATCACTTTGATATTTTATTGACACTTTCAAACACGTCTCCTTTGTGGCAGACCACAAAAAGTCCAAAAGCCTACTAGTACTTGTTTTTTTTTGATATAAATATCAAAACAATCATAACAAAACCATATATAAAGTGCACAACCTCGATTCCTTTCCTCGTGGGATTACCTTTTCAATTTTCCGATACATAGGCGCAAAATTGGCATTACTATAGAAAACGTTTCGAAATACACGAACAAAATAGTGTAGTAGATAAAAAACCTTTCCCAAAAATTCGAATTAAACTTCATTTTGTGTATACCCGTGCCATACCAACTTCGAATTTGAAATTTAATTTTCCCCCACAGTACAAAATTAAACAATTATAAAAACTAAAAAAAAAAAAAAAAA
>KE156037.1:410826-431589 GCA_000411075.1 Sisymbrium irio
TGATTTCAAAGCGCTTCTGCTTCTGCTTCAGCTTCTCTGATCTCCTCTTCTCCGCATCGTCTTTGCCAGCGGAACTTGTGAAACGATGGAGCAACAACGGGAGAGGCGAGAAGGCCGGAGCTTCCCTGAGCGTAAAGGACAGAAGAGGAAGCTAGAGGAAGGAGCAGCCGCAACAGAAGATCGAGAGATCTCTGCTTCAACCACCGACTGTGGCCATGCGATTCTCACCGAGGTTGCTTCTCAAGTCTCCGTACTTAACTCCGCCTTCTCCTGGCAAGAGTCCGATCGCGCCGCCGCAAAACGCGCCACTCAAGTCCTGGCCGAGCTCGCCAAAAACGGTGAAGATCAGCCTCCGATCCCGCTTCGTTTCTCTAAGCTTTCTTCGTATTTTTCTCTATCCATTACTTAGTAGTGACACAGCGTTTGTTCAGCAGAGGATTTAGTGAACGTGATTGTCGACGGAGGTGCTGTTCCAGCTCTTATGACGCATCTACAGGCGCCGCCTTGCACCGACGGTGACATGGCTCTAAAGCCGTTCGAACACGAGGTCGAGAAGGGAAGCGCTTTTGCTCTTGGTCTCCTTGCTATTAAGGTTCTTTTGATCCTCATTTCAGCTACTTGTATAGTGTGTTTTTAAGCTACTTGTTACAAAACAGTTGCCTTTTATGTTAATTTTGGTCCAAAGTCTAGTTTCTTTCTTATGTATAGTTTGTGTGATCTCGTTTGTTGAATTGACTGCTTACAGCCAGAGTATCAGAATCTGATAGTAGACAAAGGTGCTTTACCTCATCTCGTGAATCTGTTGAAGAGAAACAAAGATGGTTCTACTTCTCGAGCTGTTAATAGTGTTATCAGAAGAGCGGCTGATGCCATCACCAATCTTGCTCATGAGAACAGCAGCATCAAGACACGTGTTAGGTCAGCATATTTAACTGATTTCCTCCTGTCAAGATTTGTTTTCGGTTCAACTATCCTCATGACTTTCAGTTCTTGACAAGCAGGCTCGAAGGTGGTATACCACCTCTCGTGGAGTTGCTTGAATTTTCTGATTCAAAGGTTCAGCGAGCAGCAGCAGGGGCGTTGAGAACCCTTGCATTTAAAAACAATGATAACAAGAACCAGGTAATTATTTTTATCTTACAGCTTTTACTTCAGATTTTTGGTAGAGCTTGATAATTTTTTTTTTTTTTTTGCAGATAGTTGAAGGCAATGCTCTTCCCACGCTCATTCTAATGTTAGGATCAGAAGATGCTGCTATTCATTATGAAGCGGTTAAGAATCTTTGACTGGAGCGAGAGTTTTCATAATCAACTGTTTTGCTACTTATCTATCTACATGAGATTGACATTAAAATAACCAGTTGAATTCGTGCTTTTAGGTTGGAGTTATAGGCAATCTAGTACATTCCTCTCCAAACATTAAAAAAGAGGTTCTATCTGCTGGGGCGTTGCAACCCGTCATTGGTCTTCTCAGGTATGTGGAAACTCGCCATTTTGATTTACACGGCTAAGCATAGACTTGGTACTGTTAACCCTAGGTTCATTCTTGTGGTTTATTGAATTTGTTCATTTCAGCTCCTGTTGCCCTGAGAGCCAAAGAGAGGCGGCTTTATTACTTGGACAATTTGCCTCGACTGATTCTGATTGTAAGGTACTATATCATCCGCAGTTCCTTTGCCATTCCCCAAAGCCTACACTCTTTTTGTTTGGTTATATTAGGCGATAAGTTGTTTGTTGCTGTTGATTTGTAGAATACACGTTCCCAATTCCTGCTATCTCTCATTTTCTTTGATTTACAGGTGTCTTTTTCATTCTGTACCTCATACTCCAATATATAACTTTGCAGGTGCACATTGTGCAAAGGGGTGCTGTCCGTCCTTTGATTGCGATGCTTCAGTCACCGGACGTTCAGCTGAAGGAAATGTCAGCCTTTGCGCTGGGTAGATTGGCGCAGGTTCTTGCTCTCTAAACATTTGTTAGTTTTAATTTTTTTTAAGTTGAGGCATTCACATTTGGCGTTGTAAAATTGCAACTTTTCTCTTGAGACTTATAACCATTGAGTTATATTAAATTAAAAACCAATATGTTTTAATTTTTTTCTATTGCATACCTTTTCTCACAGGATTCCCACAATCAAGCTGGTATTGCCCATAGCGGTGGTTTAGGACCTTTGTTGAAGCTTCTCGATTCAAGAAATGGATCCTTGCAACACAATGCTGCATTTGCTCTTTATGGCCTTGCCGATAATGAGGTGTGCTATACCTTCTGTATATGTCTTTATCAGGATGATTTTTTTTTTTCTTTTTTCTTTATGGTAAAACTCACCAAATGGGTTATTGATCCATTTTTCTCCCCCTTAGGATAATATGTCGGATTTTATCAGGGTGGGAGGTATCCAGAAGCTACAGGATGGAGAATTTATAGTTCAAGTATGTATGCCGTTGTTACCTTACCTTTACTTTCCAGAATCATATCGTCATATTCCTTTTATTGCCTAGATACTGAAAATTCTTAGCAGCTCTAATTGTATCTGTTTTACTCGTTGGATGTTTATAATATACAAATTTTTTAGGCAACTAAAGACTGTGTCTCCAAAACATTAAAGAGATTGGAGGAGAAGATTCATGGAAGGGTAAGTGAAATTATGCCCGTCTCTGTACTTGTTTTTTCCATCTCTGTGACCAAAACATACACAATGTACGGTTTGTAGTGAAACTGCTTCCTGGTCTGGTTTATGAAACTCTTTCAAAATTTTGCATTTCTCTATTCAACCTTTGAGATTTCTGTGCTTTGATTTTCCATTGTAGGTTCTGAGACATCTGTTGTACCTAATGCGCATTTCTGAGAAGGTTATCCAAAGACGAGTTGCTCTCGCTCTTGCTCATCTCTGTTCACCAGAGGATCAGAGAACCATATTCATAGATGAGAATGGCATGTGACAGCTTTTTTGAATTTATTATGTTAAGACTTTTGAAGCGTTAACCATTCAGTTTAGATGTTCTTTGTGCAAAAAGATTTATATTAAGTTGTCTTGTCTTTTGACAGGTTTGGAGTTGCTACTTGGTCTTCTTGGTTCGACGAACACTAAGCAGCAACTTGATGGTGCTGCGGCATTGTACAAATTAGCAAACAAGTCTATGGCACTTTCTCCAGTTGATGCTGCTCCTCCTTCTCCAACACAAAGGGTGAGTTTCCTTCTTGCTTCAATTCTCCGATACATAAGTTGTGGAAGTCTCAATGCAGTATTATGTTTTTCTTGTGACAGGTTTATCTCGGAGAGCAATATGTAAATAATGCTACGCTGTCTGATGTAACTTTTCTAGTCGAAGGTAATCATATTAATCCGGAAGTTGCAGCAGTCTTGTTAGCTCCAAACTCCATATGTAAAACAGAAAAAATCATACTGCAGGAAGGAGATTCTTTGCACACAGAATCTGTCTGCTGGCATCTTCAGATGCATTTCGCGCAATGTTTGATGGTGGTTACCGAGTAAGTGAACTATTATCTTCGTGACCAATACTTTTCAATATGTGTGGAAAAAATGAAAAATATAATTTCTAGCTATGACTATGGCCTATGGGTTTATGCTGCTTTGCTTCACTGTCGAAGAAATACATGGGTATGTATCTTGTGTGCAAATTATAGCTATAATGTCTCATTCAATTTGTGCTTCGTTTATACCACAGGAAAAAGACGCTAGAGATATTGAGATTCCAAATATCAAATGGGAGGTTTTTGAGTTAATGATGAGGTATGACGAGGCTTCTAGACTGTGGGAACTCTTAGTATACATGTAATTTGACTCACACTTGGATTGTGATGCTCAGGTTTATATACACTGGATCAGTCGACATAACAATTGAGATAGCACAAGATCTTCTAAGGGCAGCGGATCAGTATCTCTTGGAGGGGCTAAAGCGGCTCTGTGAATACACAATTGCTCAGGTGAGCCAGGATAATTGCTCTTGTGTTGTGGTTTGCCTGATAATTGTCGAAATCTAACACGATTGCTTATGAATGAAAGGATATAACATTGGAAAACATAGGAGGCATGTACGATCTCTCAGAAGCATTCCACGCGATGTCTCTGAGGCAAGCGTGTATCTTGTTCATCCTGGAGCATTTCGATAAACTGAGTTCAATGCATGGGTAATCTAAATTAGCTCTCTCTCTTAGCGCACTCTCTCCCTCCCTCAATCGCCATTTATCTGAAACATAGTGGATGAAAAATGCAGGCAGAACCAGCTGGTGCAGCGAACAATACCAGAGATAAGAGAGTACTTTTGTAGAGCTCTAACAAAGTCTACAACAAACCTGCAAAGCCTGAGATTGTAGAATGTGAAAGAAGAAGACTGCACCTAACTAGAGAGGTAAGTAGACAAGGAATATATATATAGAGAGAGAGAGTGAAAGGGAGAGCCGCTATTAGAGGTCTTTATCGTCCTGTTCTATCCAGTGTTGTTTTAGTAATGTACTGTGCGTTTGGTTCATTTTGGTCATTGTATTGTATTGATTCTCTTCTGATCACGATCGGCCTTCAAAGAAATCGCCACGTTGTATCGAAAACACCATTGTGATGAAACTTCCATTATTCAATTCAAAATCCACGGTCCAACAATCCTCTATCCCCTGTGTTAGAAACAAATATACTTCATGTAGGTTTGTGACTTGTGATGATGGGATATGTATATTGGTTGTGACTGATGAGTATTAGATATTCCAACTGAGAAAATTTAATCTTGTTTAGACTTGAAATTTGTAAACTATTCGAGGAACAGACATACACTGTATGATTTTCATTTTTGTTTTACAAATAAAGAATTTAAAAAAGACTGTTTTGTGGTTATTTAAAAACAATGTAATTGTACTCTCCAATCTTTTTGGATATACACTTATATATGGAGTATTAGTGTGAAAGATAATGTTTTGGAATCTACCTCAAGAAAATAGCTATAAAATACAGTAAAAAACATAAAAATTCTCTTACAACATCAAAATTACAAGCACGAAAGTGAAGTGTTTGGGTGCTCTGTGATAATTGTATTTGGGCACATGACTCAGCATAAGTCAGTGAGTCACGACGTACATTATTATTTTATTTATCCGGAATGCTTTTATGTTCTATAGACTTTTGAGATGCGAGGGAGATTTAATTGAAAGAGCTCCGGCGAAAATATAATTTGTGGGATACCCGAAAACACAAACCCTAACACTTCATTTCGCAGCCAGAGAGTCTCAGAGCTTCGAGATTCCTCCTCGCTCAGGTACGCTTTTGCTTTTATTGGTTTATATACTCATCCACTTTGCCGGACGATCCGATTTTCCGATTTTCCGATTTTAGTCTGTGACTAGTCAATAGTGTACCGATGTTCCTTCCCTCGAGATTCGCGATTAGATACTTCTTCTGGAAACCATCCACTTGGGAATGTCATCTCTCTATCATAGATTTATTAGATTCAGTCTTTCTGCTCTCAAAAGTGTTAAATAGTCTTTGTTTAATTACAGTAACAACCATTCGAGAGCTTCCTCTGATTAGTATACCTCTATGTGTGATTGTGTGTTCGCAGTGACATTGGATTTGTGATTATGGCCGATACACTTGATTCCCGACCTCACACATTCTCAATCAAACTCTGGCCGCCTAGTTTACCTACAAGGCAAGCTCTCATTGAGCGGATAACCAACAACCTCTCTTCTAAGACCATTTTCACTGACAAGTATGGTAGCTTAACCAAGGACCAGGCTATGGAGAATGCCAAGAGGATCGAAGACACTGCCTTTTCCACTGCCAACCTTCAGTTTGAGAGGGAGCCTGACGGTGATGGCGGTTCAGCTGTACAGCTTTATGCTAAAGAATGCAGTAAGCTTATCTTGGAAGTTCTCAAGAAAGGTCCTGTTGCTACTAAGGTTGACGTATCAAGAGAAACACTCTCTGAAGATATATCTGCTTCTCGGAGCGGAACTGTTTTCGATATCTCTGGAGGCAAAAGGGCTTTTATCGAGGCTGAGGAAGCTGAGGAGCTTCTTAAACCGTTGAAGGAACCTGGAAGTGCTTACACTAAGATATGCTTTAGCAATAGGAGTTTCGGTGTAGAAGCTGCTCGTGTTGCTGAGCCCATCTTGGCGTCTCTCAAAGATCAGCTTAAGGAAGTTGACTTGTCCGACTTTGTCGCTGGAAGACCCGAGGTTGAAGCTCTTGATGTTATGAACATATTTTCGGATGCGCTGCAAGGTAGTATTCTCTCATCTCTCAACTTGTCAGAAAACGCATTGGGTGAGAAAGGTGTTAGAGCATTTGGGACACTGTTAAAGTCTCTGAGCGCTTTGGAAGAGCTGTATTTGATGAATAATGGTATCTCTAAAGAAGCTGCACAAGCGGTCTCCGAGTTGATTCCTTCAACAGATAAGTTGAGGGTCCTTCATTTTCATAACAACATGACGGGAGATGAAGGGGCGGTTGCAATCGCAGAGGTTGTCAAGCGTTCTCCACTGCTGGAGAATTTCAGGTGTTCTTCCACAAGAGTCGGCTCAGAAGGGGGAGTCGCTTTGTCGGAAGCACTTGAGCATTGTACTCATTTGGAGAAACTTGATCTGCGGGATAATATGTTTGGCACAGAAGCCGGACTTTCTCTGAGCAAAACTCTTTCGAGCTTCAAACATTTGACTGAGCTTTACTTGAGTTATCTAAACCTAGAGGACGAAGGTGCCATAGCCATAGCAAACGCTCTTAAGGAGTCTGCTTCGCCCATTCAAGTTCTTGAGATGGCAGGAAATGACATAACAGTTGAAGCCGCTTCAGCCATCGCATCCTGTTTAAAAGCAAAACAAGATCTGAACAAGTTGAATTTGTCTGAGAATGAGCTGAAAGACGAGGGATGTATCCAGATTGCAAAGAGTGTGGAAGAGGATCATTCGAAATTGCAGTACATTGATATGAGCAGCAATTACATAAGAAGAGCCGGAGCACGGGCCTTGGCTCATGTTGTTATCAAGAAAGAAGACTTTAAGCTGTTGAACATCGACGGGAATATCATATCAGAGGAAGGCATTGAAGAAGTGAAAGAGATATTTAAGAAATCCCCAGAGTTACTAGGGGCATTGGACGAGAATGATCCGGATGGAGAAGAAGAAGATGATGATGAGGAAGACGAGGAAGATGAAGAGGAAGGTAAAGGGAATGATGAGGTGGAATCAAAGCTGAAGAACCTGGAAGTTAATGAGGATGATTAAGTCTGTAATGTTGGTACTTTTAAATGTTGATCGTTTGTTTTGTGCCAGGATTGATTACTTTAGCTGCTACTGCTGCTACAAAGACCAAAAATATTGAGACTTTGGTGTTTGTTTAATTTTTGGCGATATCTTATCAATCCTTTTCAAAAGAGAAGGATTATATCTCTATTCTGAGAGAGGCGGCGGCTATTCTGTGTTTGGATCTTACCAGTTCATAATATTGAGAGACTGAAACAAAAGTACAAAAACTGATTGATATTGGATTCAATTCACCACATCCCACCTCATCAGAGACTCGCTACACAACAAACTCAATCTAGTACTAGAGAGAGGGAGTGTGATTGCACCTGATCGTTTGAGCTATATTTGCCCCATTCCATTTGTACATTTACTTCAGTTTTCTGTTTTTCTGTGTTGGTTTATGTAGAATTGTTCAAGATGATACAATTTACAACAGTCGCCATCTTCACTGTAGAGGATATGTATTGGGTTTAATAGTCGATAAAAAGCAAGACACTAACATAATTCACTACTTGTGATGAAGGCTGTGCAAAGCAATAGGCTTTGTTCACTCTTGTTGATGCTGATGTGCTCTCAGACTACTTGCATAGACACGCAGTTAGTTACCAGGAACATCTACTAAAAACAATATGCATATGATAGATAAGCATATCCGAATGAATGTATGGGTACATCAATTATTTAAGACAAGAGAAACAAACAAAGTATATCATGGATTTAAACATCGAAATCCCGACAGCAGAACAAGAACAACCGAAACAAGTTGAAGAAATCAAAACCCCAAATTTCGATTTCCCAGAACACCAAAAGCCAAAGCAAAAAAGAAGCAGACAGAAACATCAGATTCTCCTAGCCCTCCTAGTAGTAGTGACAGCCACATTCAAAGGAAGCGGAGGCTTCTTGTTCTCCTTGGTCATGCTCCTGAGAGAGTACCTGGGAGTGGTCTCGAGCATAGGCTTCTTCTTAGAGGAGGTTGGTCTCCTCTTAGCGGTCATGGGCTCATGGTTAACTCCCAGATTGTAAGGAGTCGCTTTGACAAGAGAATCTCCTTTCTTCCTCTTCAACCTCTCGTTCCTCTTGGCAGAGTACTCCTCGTAGAACCTCCCTCTCTCGAAGATAGGAACCGAGTTCGCAGCCAAATGCTCCAAGTTCGAAGCCGCAGCTCTGGTTTTCACATCCTCCTCTTCCTCCGCAAACTCCCTCTCCACCATCTTCGCCAACGCGTGTATCTCACTCGAGATGGACGAGTACTCGATGGGGAGCTTCGATTCAAGATCTGCATCGCTCACTCTTCGTCCTCCTGCTTTCCTCATACTCACACCTGATGGTGTTTGTAGGGTCGAACAAGAGTTGGAGAGGATGACTTGGCGTGATCGGAGACGGATTGGAGATTTCGGAAGCGGTGGTTTCACGTATGACGATCTCATCCTCGACATCTTTCCTCCCGACCAAACACAAAACAGTACTTTCAAAAGTGATTCAAACTGAGAGATTTTGTCTGATTTATTTTCTTTTCTGGAGGAGCGGCCTCTACTTATGTCTTAACGGTTCTATTTTCTTCATCCGACGGCTAAGATTCCTCCTTATTCAAATTGGATTTTTTTTTTGGTTTTTTGGTTTTTTGTTAACGTTGAACCGTTATTCGGACATAAATTAAATAACTTTCCTTTCTTGGGGATTCGCCTTAAATTAAAAACGTGAGTATTCAGGGAATGCCAAAATTTAGTACCAAAGACTAGTCTTTCTCTTGTGGATTTATCTGTTGAATTAAACAAAAGTTACTCTATCTTCAAGCATAAACAATAATCTTGTTATATGACTTTTAGTCAACTCTTATCATATTTCCCTTTTGTCTCTTATTATTCTTCCATGCCCAACCTTTCTTTCCCTGACCAGAGTATCCATCTTCTTTCGCCTTTCATGTCCAATCTCTTCTTTCTTTTTCCATCAGCCTAGAGTGTATTATTCTTCTCTTTGCAAACTCAGTCAGGCCCCGTGAGTTCTGGTTCATTTCGTCTTAATTCAATTCATAATGCACCTATGGGAATCGCAACATTGAGAAATTTCAGGTCTAAAGTAAAACGATATAGACTTCTGTAAGAAAGAAGCTTGAATACATAGATTGTCTTTTCTGTTCTTTCAGGTCTCTCTCTCACTCAGACTAAGATTGAAACATAGTCACAACATAAAATCCATAATAATAGAAATGTAGCATATAATTGGAAAACTCTTTTTAAGTAATGCAACGAACTACCACCACATGGTATTCTCAATATGACTTGTGACATCCCAGATATGAAGCTTACTAGGTAGGCCTTACAATTTTTCTTTTGATTATTACTCTTCGATCTATGACTCTTTTTGTTCCAGATTATAATAGTAAACCTCTCACCATTATATTCGTTACGGACTATAACGATTTCACCACCAGGATGAGTGACACATGAGAATCTGATCTTACTTGGTAAACCTTGAAGCATGCAAAATAATGGTAGTGAATATAAAACACATAAAAATGTTAGGAACTTAAAAAAAAAAATTCAATAAAGAAAATTAAATCATATCAAAGACTATATTCTGTTTTATATAGTTTATGAATGTATTACATAAAAATTCATAACAAAAGGGAAAATATATAACAATCGATGCAAAATGCAAAGCATAAACTTTCAAAAAAAAAAAAAATGCAAAGCATAAGCATATAATCAACGGTAACAATGGCACTGTGCTCCACGAGGAAGATGTTTGCAAAAACCCCCTTTCTTATTCTTACACCCTTTAAGACACCAAGTGTTACATCTCTTTCTGTCTTCGTGAGTTTTGCACGCTCCAAATTTCGGAGGTTTCATACAGCACACCGAACTATCGGACCCTTCAACATCTACAAAATGCAAACGAAACATTTTCACCTTTAGGAACCACGCGTAGAGATCAAACGAATTTTAATATATAATACGTGTTTGTGTCTATATACACTTGCACGTTGCAGCTATATAATTACTTGGGTTTTCTTCTAAAACAAAACCTCATATTTTTCATCGAGATTTTATTCCATTTATAATGATCTTCTTGTTGCCATTTGCCAATACTGTTATATATTATTATTCAAAAAACAAAAACCATAAGTTTTAAAACCAAAATCCAAAAAAGCCAAAGGAACATTAGAAAATCTACAAAACATTAATGATCTGTCTCATGTTAATCATTTTCTTAGTTCTCTCTTCGCAGATCACGAAATAATAATGATCTTAATCTAATTTTTTATTTCTTCGTTTGTCGGCGTAGTTGATCTAATTAAATCTAAGGCTGCTAAAATCTAAAGTTGAAAAGCTTGATGGTATTTGATTGCGTGTCAATCATGAAAGATAACCATTCATCCAATATCAATTATGAAAAAATGTACAAACGCATATTTTGACGTAAAATATAATCGTCTTGCATTTGGTGAAGGTAAACAAAAATGGAATTGTTTTTAGTAAGACATGTTGACTAAAAGACCAACTCAAAATCTCAAATGTCTAGTGCTTGTAGTCGTAGAAACTCTTTCTCAGTTTCGCCTAATATAGGTTTCTTCTCGTTTTCTTCTTCACTCTGTTTCCCATTCTCCTTTATTCTTTCTTCTTCTTCTTCCTCTTCACGCTACCTCTACCTTTTCCTTCGTTTCTGAGAGGTTTTTGAAGCATCTTCTTCTTCTTCTTCAATCTCCACCGCTTCCCTCCACTGCAAATCGCTTAACGAGTCGCTGTACACGGTTTCTTTTCGCTTCCGCTTACCTGTGACGGTACCAAAATGGAATTTCGAAGTCTTAGACTCGTCTTCTTCAGTCTGTGAAGTGTAAGCCCACTCAGGAACTTCCTTCTCGTCCATGAGACGTGCCATGTACTTCTCTTTTTGACGTCTCTCCTCGTCCATTTGTTCAAACATCCAAAACTCATCCTCGGTTCGAGCTGCGAGTCTGTTAATCTCTCTCTCACTCGGTACATCATTCCCCAGTGAGCTCGTTCCTTTGCTCATAATTTCTTCAAGCATCTCTCTCCTGTCTTGAGCTGTTGATGATTCATAGTTTTTATTATTAGCATTTAGTACGAAATCATGTTGTAGTTATTGATTTATTTGACTAGTTTTTTTACCAGTAGAAGTTGTGTTGAAGAGTCCTGCTTGTATGACTTTGGCGTCAATGCCCATCTTTTGCTTTGCACGCTCCAATATTACTTCTTCAATGGAGCCAATGCTAACCAAAACAAACACTCTCACTTCCTTCTTCTGCCCTATCCGGTGAGCACGATCCTCTGCCTGCTGGTCCATCTGTGGATTCCAATCACTGTCGAAAATAATAACAGTGTCTGCAGTTTGCAAGTTCAAACCAAGACCACCGGCACGTGTGCTCAGAAGAAACATGAAGTAAGGAGAGTCCGGTTCGTTGAATTGTTTCAGTAAACTCCCTCTTTGGTCTGTCTTTGTGGTACCGTCGAGTCTGAGGTACTTGTATTCATTGAGTGTCAAGTAAATTTCGAGAAGATCGATGAGACGAGTCATTTGAGAGAAGAGAAGAATTCTGTGTCCAGCTTTTCTCAGTTTCGGAAGAAGGCGATCAAGGAGCTCAAATTTCCCTGAAGCTCTCACAATCTCCGGAGTCTTCCACATGTTATAGTCTCCCCCGACGAATAGGTACGGATGGTTACAACACTTTCTTAATTGCATCGACAGATTCTGCAGACTCTTTGATTTCCCATTCCCTGCACATAAGGACTCCGTTAGCACTTTTCACTTACTCGTATATGTTCTTTGCCGAAATATTTGGAGAGAGTAAAAGTAAAACTTAAGCTACAAACTAACCCGTGTGAAGGCCAACCCTGCCTACGTCTGTAACTTGTTTGTAATACAATTTTTGCCAAGCCGACATATCACACTTCAGTATGACTTGTGTCTTTCCAGGAAGGAATTTCTCAACTTCACTCTTTTTCCTTCTCAGTAGAAACGGCCTTATCACCTGAAAGTGACGAGAGTGTTGTTAACACTGGGTGTTTTGCAATGTCTCAAGATAGATGGATAATATACCCACATATAATTGAGTACAGATAGATGCATAATAAACCCACATTATGCAGACGATTAATAATCAACAGCTCCTCCTCATCTGAAAGAATGGCAGTGCCACGTTCTGCGAAAGGAGGATTAAACCATTCTTCGAAATTCTGAACCGAGTTAAAGATCTGAGGAAGGAGAAAATTAAGCAGCGACCATAGTTCTTGCAGACTGTTCTGTATGGGCGTCCCTGTTAATATAAGTCTGCGCTTAATACGGTAGCTGCATCCAGGAAAAATTAGTGTAAGCAAAATGTATTCAAACTTCCTCTGTGACAGCATCCTAAAGAGAATAAATCAGTAGCAACCAAGTAACACCATTCACCATAGATTTCATCAAGCTATTGCGTAACAAGGCTTGTCTAAATATTCCATTAAGAAACTAGATAACATTATAAATGTCCAGAGATTCATGCGGAAACATACCCTGTTACTAGAGTCCTTGCGAGAGCACATTCATGGTTCTTAAGCCTATGTCCTTCATCGACAATCATGTAGTTCCAGTCAATTTTCTTCAAAAAGGATTTATCTCGCATGATCAGATCGTAGTGGGTTATCAACACGTTAAATTTTCCTTCTCCTGTTATTCTTGCTTTTATTTCATTTCTTTTATCTTTCGGTCCATCGTAAAGAAAAGCGCCAATGCTGTCAAATGGACAAAAATTGCAGCAATCTTCATACACAACATCTATACCAATGGAATTAATGAAAAAGATGGAGGTTAATAACATACCTGGGTGCCCATGTTGCAAACTCATTTTCCCAATTTGGTAGCACAGCTTTAGGAGCCAATATCAGATGAGGCCCAGGCACATGTTTCATCTCAAGAAGATACGCAATCAGCGCGATTGTTTGGATAGTCTTTCCCAAACCCATCTCGTCGGCTAAAATTCCATTATAGTCGTTGTTGTATAGAGAGACCATCCATTGAAGCCCTTCTAATTGGTAGGATCTTAATTCCCCACCTTGTAGAAGGGATGGCTGCTTCGTCACCTGTTAAAGAAAACATTGATAGCAGAGTTAAACACACTTACTTAACCATACTCTTAATTAACACTAAATATAATCACAGTTACCTTCTCTTGTATTGAATGGATAGCCAAGTTATACTGCCTTTGACCTTGTAGTAAGTCAGAAGAATCATCATTATTGTCAGACTCAATGGCCTCAATATTTTGGTCAGGAAGCACATCCTGGAGAGCATCAACTTCAGATACGTCAGATTCTGAGCCTTTCAGTATTTTGATGCCTTCTGAAAGTTTAGCATCTTTCTGACGCTGGACAGCAGCTCCCAAACTAACAAAGATTTTGTTTGTCTCCTCTAGAAACAAGGTTAGTTTTTCATTCTTGCTCTCCTTTGCTAGTTTCATGTACGCCTCTTGATCATCAGATTTAAGTGCCATGATCCTTAGTTTTTCAGCTCGGGTAGCACGTTGCTTTTGTTTTCCATGCCAGGCCTGTTAGATAATGTATAGTAAAGGGTAACTCAACTATGTCCTGGGTTCCTATGCTAAACCTAGTGTTGGCACGAAAAAAGAGCAATGACAAACATAAATGCTAGTGATATGATACCTGGACAGTATCATTTCTTTGCTTACGGCGTTTCTGAGACTGCTGAATCTGCAACTGGAATTCACGAACAGCATTGAGCACTTCTGCAAAGAATTTCCTCTGTGTCGTTTCAATCAGATTCTTCTCCTCTTCTTCTAATCGTAATAACCTCTGAAGAAAAACTCTGAAAGTATGAGCATATAAGTGGCACTAACAGTTTACTACAAGTATCACACAATACGGTTTGACGAGAAGTATAACACAATTAATTCTACAAGATTCATCTAACAAAACAATTTTCCAAACAAAAAGAAGTGCCGAGTATAAGATAAGTAACAACTGTTAGTATAATTGTCCTTTTGAAAGGGACTTATGGCTCTCATCTAAGAAGAAGATAAGTTTCCATCAGAAGAAACACTTTGGAAGCAAGAAAAAAGTTACCTCGGCATCACGTTTGTTTCTGAATTGGTCATCAGCTTCCATAGCAAAAGGATCACCAACCCCATAATATGGGGCAGGCAACCGCATCATGCCCCAGTCATATAGTTGGGTATCGGGACGTGCACAATTCAAACGCAGCAAGTATTGAGAGCTCACCTGAGCACGAACCTTGCATTGTAGTTCTCGTAGCTGCCATAACACCAAAAGACACATTCATCACCAGTCTACAAGAAGATGAGAATCTAGCGTGAGAGAGACATACCTTAAGACCATAAAGCTCAAGTAAGCATTTTTGCTGCAAATCATCACCTCTAGTGGAAGGCAATCCTGATTCAACACACAAGAGTAATAAAATAAGCACACAGGATGCAACTTTTAGTATAGGCTAAAAGAGATACTGAGATAGTTATACAGCAAAAGCACCTTCAAGTTGAGATAACCGGTGTTGGATATGAGTGTGATGGCGAGTTTGGTTTAGTTTGGTTAGTCGAGAGCCTGATTCACAGTTTGGTCGCTGCTTCAAAAGTGCATCTTCGAACTCGCTCATCAAACAATTTCCCTAGCAAACGCAAAGTAAAGATGTAAAACAACTCTGAGACAAATGTCGAAGCAAAGCAGAAGCAAAGTTCGATCGGAGGAATTGCTTACAGGAGGAGGAGGAGGAGGAGAGAGATCGGAGACGGAGGCATTGTAGATGGAAGAAACGGAATCGTAAAGGCGAGAAGGCAAGGGGAGGTCGCGAGAGACGTAGTTGAGAGCAGAGATCAGAGACTTGGTCTTCTCCACGGGATCGTCCTCCTGCTGATCCACCTGCGTCACCATGGCGGGAACTTTCCCTTTCTTCGATTTCAACTGTCCAACAAACTCTTTTTTTTTAATTTATTTTTTGCTTTTTCTTTTTAGTTTTAGAGTCACACACGAGACGCCAAGAAATTGAATCACCAAGGAGAACAACGTTGTATATTAATCCGCTCACGCGCAGCAGCATTCTATTGCCCTAAACCCTCCGGCTATATGCCACCCCACCCGTTCTTGTCTGTTTTACATAATTGCCCTTTCTTTATTTTTGGGCCCTCCCTTTGAGGCTCATTTAAATATTTATTTGTTAGTTAATGGGCCTATTCAAATAACTAATAAGTTACTTTGTCTTATTCACCACTGCTTATATAAAATTGCAAACTAACCCCTACGTTGATTGATGCATTTTATTAACTTTTTCAGCTTAAAACGTATTCGGATTTTTGTAAGCCTTTTGCTATGTGTTTTATGTTTAAGACCAGGAGCAAAAAAAACTTTAATTGGTAATCCATAATTTAGTTTTCACTGTAAAGATTTCTCGTGGCACCACTGGAGACAAAATTCAATACCCGATATTGGGATAGTATGATGAGAACATAGCTTTGATCCAAATTCTAAACCATAACTAGAAAAGCTTTCTCGACATCATTAACAATACAGTACAACATTCTCCTTCATAAAATCCTCAATTCTATGAAAATTCTTCATTGGCTCTTTTTTTCAAGCTTCAAGTCCTCTCACTGCCCTGTTAATGGGTTCTTGGAAGTACTGAAGTGATATAAACATCGCTTCCTGCATATTTAACGCGCATTTTCTCAGCTCAGCCAACACGGAACATACAAAAGACCAGATCCATTTCGCATCAAAAGGAAAAGAAATAAAGCAGCAAACACCTCTGTTCGAATGGTTCGACTTCCTTGATGTGGACAAGTATTCAAGTATATATTAAAGGCATCTCGAACGTTTTTCCCCTGTAATATGTCCAAATCAAATACACATCACAGTAAGAACCCAAACAGCCTAGGATTTTTGACAACTTTTGAATCTCAGTGAGAGATATAGAGCTGAATAAAGAGGTTTCTAATACCACTTTTCTTGATGGAAACACATTTACCTTATACTGGTTATCTTCTTCAATACTTTCTTCAAGACCAGCGAGTCCACCAAATGCAATCAATAGGTGCCTATGAATTCAAGCCAAACCACCCTAGTCAGTCTCCCAAATCCAAACTGTCGATAATGTGTTTAGGCATACACTTATACCACGTTAGGGGGAAATGAGAATCACCTAAATGTTGGTATTTTCAGCTCTGATGAACTAATTTTCAGGCCGTGCTCTGAGGTACCGATCAGATAATCGTAACCACCCTGCTTGGTATCAGAAAGTAAGGTCATGCAGGAAATATGATTTAGTTCATAGAAGATGAGGAGCAGAGAATCATTATTAGTACCTCGAACGGGCATTCATTGAATACTGAGCTTAAGTGTGATGCATATCGTACTTTGTATCCCCAATACATCCCTGCTTCTTCCCTTGGCTTAGAGGGGGGAACAATCTGGCGTACCAAATCTAGATGAATCCAATTAAAAAATTATAAACTTTAAGAGTAGACATAGGTAACATTTTTCCGCGTCTATACATCTTAAGGTGACGATTTTCTAAGTGCAATGAAGATTTGAGAAAACAAAGGCAAATAATTTATCTAAAACTTAAAAGATACAAGACACATGAATACGATAACTTGAAAAATGATTAGAGATTAACAGTACCTAAATCGCGGTTGGCTCCCATGGCTACCGTGACTCTTACTCCTGGATTAAGCACTTGATCAACAACAACACTCTGCATCACCCGCATCAAACAAAGGGTCAACCCATACAGTTTCTTTTTGTAAAGCACCCGATTGAGATATCCCAGTTTGAGAGGAGCTCACAATACCTTGCTTAAACCCACATCAACCAATGTACCCTCAGAGTTTGGTGCCTTTTCCCTCAGCGTCACACCTATAAGGTTATCATTTCCAAGACAAAGTTGAAACACAAATTGAAAACCACACAATCTACGACAAAGAAAGGTAGTAGCTTGGTTAATATTTCTCCACACCAGCTAAGAATATTGGTATTTCATATGGTATCTCTGTAATAAGAAAATTCTAAGTCGCGGGTCTAAAGCAAGGTCAGTCGATGCATATGAAACATTTATATTTACCTTCACGGTATTGTTCCCACTCATGCTTACGTAGATGATGAGGAGCATCAAGAGGTGGCAACATTCCCTGTCATAAACACACACGAATCTGGTCACAAGACACTAGAAAAGAGAGATTGAACCACAAAGGTGAGTAGAATACAGAAGGAAACAAGACATAGGAAAAGTCAGTACACACCACATATCTAAGATCATTTTGCTTAGGGAAGAGAGATTTCCTCAAATATTGTGGCGTCTCTAGATACTTCAAGATACGAACGAGAAAGGAGGCTCCACTTTCGTTGCTATCAGAAGGATTCGTAACAGCATAGTCTATTTCTGATTTGCTCTTATTGTCGAACACTACAATCTGATTAAAGCAGCACAATGTGAGTAGCTTCGATGCAATCCAAACAAGTTCCGTGAGGATTGGGGACGGAAATAAGAGGAACAACATACCTCGTCGATTCTGAAAATTGTTGATGCACGAGCAATTTGGCCGGCAAGCTGAGAAATTTAAGAGAAAGTACGAGTTTTTTTAAATGGGTAATAGAAATGAAAGAGAGAAGCTGAGATTCTCCGGGAGAGAGAGGGAGTGTACACGTGTGGCGAGCTCGAGTGATTGAGTGTTGTGGATGATGGAACCAGCTATAGCTATAGTAACAGTGGGTCTGTCTTCGTTTTTCTTTTCTTCTACAGTTGGCTTCTCTTCCTCTTGGGTTTTCGTTTGCTCGAGCTCTTCCTCTTGGCTTTTCTTCTTCTTTTTCTTCTTCTTCTTCTCCTTCTTCGCGTCTCCGTCGAGACTCACCTTTTGCTCCGGACTCATCTCCGGAACGTCATGGCTTCTTTTCTTCTTCTTCTTCTTCTTAAAGTCTCCGTCGATTCTTGTCGTTAGCTCGGGCTCCGATTCGAGCTCAGGCTCGTCATGACTTCTCTTGTTCTTCTTCCCCATTTCTGCCGCCGGCGACTGCAGCCGCGGTGAATTTCGCAGGGTTTATGTGGTTTTGGGTTCTTACTGGATTTATGGGCCTCTCTTACCTTAATTGATTGGGCCTGTTTATTATTAATTTGTCTGTTTTTAGGTAGACCAAACTTGTTCTCACCTTCTGTCTATTACAGTACTTAACCATGTTTATGATGGTTGACCATAATTTGAAATCCTTAGCTATATCAATGGTTAGTTTTTCCAGTTTTCTCAAATTGACAAGGAATCTTAAAAGATAAAACTTAAAAGTAATTTAAATTTTATTTTCTCTTTCCTTGTACGGTTTTATTAAGGAATGCCCAAAGGTATGTTCGGACCATTCATTGGTTTAACTGTAAACCATGTGTTACGAAACAATGAACCACAATAGTTGCTTGCCAAATGGCACTGCCCTATTGGACTACAACACAATACTCTCAGTGAGTCAAAAGGACGACTCTAAACGGCGGCGCGTGACTCCTTTTTCCTCTCAGCTGCAGCGCTTTCCGCTCGGCTATTGAGCCAGTTGAGGATGTCACCGTAAACCAGATCGACTTTCTCCTCCGATTCCCCAACCATCTGATGCCACATCTCGGGGTAAATCTTGATCGTCTTATCCTGACTAGTTGCTCGCCGATGAAGCTCCTCGACGCACGCTACGTCGCAGACAACGTCGTCTCCGCCATGCACGATCAGAAGCGGAACCTCCACCTCCTCGAACCTCTCCTGAAGTTCCTTGCAGATACGAATGAGCTCATAGGCCGTGGCAGCGCGTGGTCTCGCCACCGTCCTCCTAGGGCTAGCCATGGCGAGCTTCCTCTTCCAGGGCTCCTTGAAAGAAACATCAGGGATCGATCCGCGAGTGGGAATGACGCGCCAGGTAGGGATAAGATTAGCGACGACGAAGAGCAAGTGCTCCAACGGCCACGGCGGCTTGAATTTAGCGCTGATACCACACATGGCGCCGTTGAGGATAAGTCCGTCCCATACGCCTTTCTGGCGGAGAGAGATGTAGAGCGCGATTGCTCCGCCTAAGGACTCCGAGTAGAGAAAACACGGTAGATCCGGCGTCTCTTGACGCTTACGGAAGTCGTCGAAGAATGAGATACAGTCATCGACGACGGGATTGATGTCAGGGATATGAGCGACGAGACCGTCGGAGAATCCATGGCCTTGGTGATCAATCGCGCATGTGATGTAACCGGATTTAGCAAAGAGGATGGATGTGAGCTGGAGGAACCAGCTGGATTCGCCGGTGAAGCCATGAACGACGGCTACGATACCGATGGGACGAGCTGGAGGGAGTGGAGACCACCACTGGGTGAAGAGCTTGAGTCCACGAGGGTTGGTGATGAAGGCGGAAGAGTGGCTCACGGAATGCTTCGCGTAGAATTCCTCGGCGGAGAGAGAGCCAAAGGGATTACGCTCGTCAGCGTCAGCGATTGGATGTAGACCCATCTCTTTTCTCTTGTTGTGTTTCTCCCCCCTTGAGGTTAGGGACAAAACTCAGCAAAAGGCTTGTGTGGGGTTTGGTTTGGTTTACCGTTGAGGATTAAATGACGTTTCATTAATGAGGCTCCGATCTGGTGATGTAGGGACACATGCTTTTAGTGTGGACGCGAACTACCACCTGATTTTGGGCCCGCTTCGTTTATCGATTTCAAACGTTAATCTCATTTTTTTGGAAATTAATTTAAGATAATTCAGCCGGTTTAACCAATATTATTGAGTCAAACTTTCCGATTAAGGTATTAGGGAGGACTTTATAGGAAGGAAATGCAAAAAATCTGCATTCACTATATTTACCATTTGATACGTTTTTAGTCATGGCTGACCAATGTAATAACAAGATCATCTGTCTTTCTCTTTTATAGGCCTTGAAATTACCCTATAAACTTCAATCTGTAAAGGAAATGACAAAACGGGACGAACACCTCTAATTGTGGTCGAAGAAAAAGACAAGTTTAAATTAGTAATAGATTATTATTATATAAGGAAGAGATGAAACCAATATCGCTCGCCATACACATCCTAAAGCTCTGCACCTGAGGTTTTTCTCATATACCCTAAGATACTAGCACAAGTATAAATAAAAGATTGTACACAAAAGACAGGCCCTTCCCAAATGTATCCAAACAAAAAATGAAAATTTTCTAACATTACAAGCAAGTATCAAAATCTAAGTAAATAATGGAGGTGTTGTCCTTTGTACGCATCACTCTAGCTTCATTCAGTAGACCGTTTGCTATTTTCTCTGCCCTATTTTCAGTCCCTCTCTCTTTCTCTCTCATCTGCCATTTTCATTTTGAAACAAAGACATGAGTTTGATATGTTTTCAGAGAGAGCAAAGTCATGAAGCTTCAATTTGAAGTAGAAAAATGTTTTACCTGAACCACCAGCTGCACAGCTTTCTTCGGACTCACCACATCCCATAACCCATCACTGCAGAATCGTTTTTCCCCCGGTTTAGCAAAAAAAAAAAAAAAA
>KE156037.1:435260-466531 GCA_000411075.1 Sisymbrium irio
CCATTTTTCATTTTTTTTTAACACTCGTTTTAGTAGAGTCCATTATCTACCACTAGACGCGTTATTACATTTTTTAGTTATTTAGTTTTGGATATTGTTTTTAAGAGACATATGGGTTTTCTTATACCTTTTCTTATACCTCAATTGTTATGGTTTGATTTTATTTTTTTTTGGGTATTAATTATGGTTTGATTTTTTTCCAATGTATCAAAATTTTGTTGCTAAAGACTATTCCTTTTTTTTGGGGTCAAATACTAAGACTATTCTAAGATCTAATTTTTCTATATATTGCAGTCGAGACAAATATTGGTTTTTTTAAAATAAATGAATTATGTATCATTTATCTATTTTGGGAGGTATAACTATATTTTGGGAGGTATACTATATATTTGATCTCTCGAATCTTCAAATGCTATTTCATACGACTTGTATTCTAAACCCAAACCCTAGTGTTTGATACTGTATAGGTCATTTGCCTCTACACTCTCATCCTCTCGGGGCTGAATAAACACTCTATGTACAAAATATTAACAGGGGAACAAATGGCAACTAGACAACCCTAACACCCAAATTCCTTTCACTCAACTCTTACTTGGATTTTTGTTTTTTGGGATTCCACGTTTCACATTCGACCACCTTTTACTAATCTCTTCGGTTATTTATTGATCGAGATTTCAATTCCCAAAACTTTTTTTTCTCTTTTCACCAGAGTCATAGGAAGCTCAAAAACTTACACCTTTGTATGTTTCAAATTTTGACATTATTTTTATTTTGCATCTTAACAATGAAAAAACTCCGAAATACAGTGTCTAATTCACAACTGTTAAGTGTTAACCATGAACAAGATACTTAACAATAACACGATTAAATATAAACATCCATGTATAATAAATAGGTTGCAAGTTTGTAACCTGTATATATTCGATCAAAAAAACAAAAAAGCTTGGAACACATAATAATAGACAGTCATGTCATATGCAACAAGCAGTCAGATACATACAGAGAAAACAAATAATTTTCCTTCAATTTTAGAAAACATATATATCGTAATCGATATTGTTTTGCGCATGTAAGTAATAATGTTAGGTTATTCAAATTACCTCTATTCTTAAATGAGAGAGCGCTTCCGTTTCATTTTGTCGTATGCTCATGTTGAAATCCCAAATCTCAGCTGAACTAGGAATGAGGGATCAAGGACCAGCAAAATAGATCTAGATTTGTGAGTATTTGTACTATACAGATACCCACATGAATATATACACGAAATTGACAAAGTTAATGCGATCAATCTTCAGAATGTTATAGATTTGGTAACGCTATTATTTGGCTTGACTATGAATAAATTTATCCCATTTTATAAAATTTCCTTCTTTCACTTTCTTCCCAAATATGATTTTCAAAACTCAGTTTTCTTTTTCTTTTTGATTCTGGATGTGGATGTTCAACACAATAGTTGCTATGATATTGGAAATTTGGGAGTTGTTAGAAACTTCATTTCCAAACATAATGTAAACTCTTTATTGCATCTAATTAAAAGATCCTATCGGAACGACTAGTCAACCTTCAAAAAACCGTTCAAGAGATGGTATTATCTACTTCTCAAGTTAGTCATAACCATTTGACAATAGAAGATAATATTTCTTGTATTCAGTCAACCAGGAAGTACATTTTGAATGAACTTCTTTGTTCGGTTGGAACTTAAATAGTTTTCAAAGGAGCTTGTAACACGTGACACACGTGCAAATTCGTTGTAAGAAAGCTCTTTTGGCATTGAATATTTGTTCCATGGCGATTCCAGGACGAGAAAGCGTCACACGGGGGGCCGATACCGAGAAAAATACCTGAATACTGTTCGCTATGCTGTTGGGCCATTTTTCATCTTCAAGCCTTTTTTTCTCCATCAGTTTTTCAAAACCCTAAAAAATGATAGAAAATGATCTTCTTTCGTTAACAGATCTTTATGTTGAGATCGTAGGTTTGTGGGATACGGTATTTGTCTCTCGGAAAATCTAAAATCGATTGATACAAAGATGTCGTTACCCAGATCCCTCTGGTGCGTGCTTTTCTATTCTGACACTGACACGCGCATAGAACATATGTATAAATGAATCCTAGAAAGGGGAATTAAAGGAAATGGAGCCATTTACTAGTACATTATCATGTAGATAAATTTTACGATGTCGACGAAGGTTATTGCATTTATGATCCTCATGTTGCATTTTTTTTTATGAGGGCTGATTATTTTCTGCCTCTAGTTTGGAATGAAATGCGAAGAGTTATCAAACGATATTGTTTTGCTCTCACTGGTGGTAGATTTATATGAGACGTTTAAGGCTATGTATTAGAAGATTTGTCAGTAAACCATGTCATTCCAAGGTCCCAATAGTTAGGGTTGTTAGACATTTTCTTCCCTATTGTACCCGTGAAGAGATGCTAAAACTTCTTGAGACTTGAGAGCTGCATTTGTTTACTCTGTTTATCTTACATAACAATCAATCGATAATACCCGTTTCTGCCTGTCTCTTAATGGTTTGAAAAGTATTTTCTAGCGCCACTATCTAACAGATTCTTATTTGCTAATTGTTTTCCCGTTTCAGAAGAAAGCGAATGATCTGTTTCTGCCTCGGTTTGATATGTGAAAGCGAATGATCTGTTTTTGGTGTGATATGTGAAATCATATTTGATGAATCAACATATATGTCTTTCGAAATATTGGTGAAAACGACCGAGCTGATCATGTTGAAGAATCATTGTTCCAATAGTGCATCAATGAAATGTAAGTTTACCAGAATGTTACCTTGTTCGTATTAATCCGTACTTTAGTCGTTATAGCTTTAGATCACATTAAAGCTTTTTTACAACATTGACATCCAAGCTGTGGAGATTTTAGCTTGTTTGGATGATATGAGTAAGACATTAGTTATGGATGAGATTGATATTTTCGTGTGGATCATATGCTTCCGTATAAAAGCAAAGGAGAAAGTTCTAGTATATATATATATATATATATGTATGTATAAGCTTTTATATTCTTTCCCAACCCAAAGTTGTGAACTATGTTAACCAATAACATGATCTGTATGCATGACTTCGATAAGCTCCCCATCTCATTCTAATGATATAAATTTTCTTTCTGGGTCAGCATTTAAAAGTTGGAGAATTGGCACATAAAGGTTCCACTATATATGGTCAAAAAGATGGTGGATGGATGGCTTTTCTTTGTTATGCAATATATATTGAGCCACGAGATGCAATACTCTTGTTTTACTCTATAATCATATAGCGTACATAGAAACGTAAGGCTTAAGTTTATGTCTCCACTTGGCCTTAAGTGGTATGACGTATTTCTCTATGCTTTTAGATCCTCCAGTAGTTGAAAACTTGAAACCAATAGTAAACACTCCTCGATTGTGATTCGAAGTTTCACTCTGGTTTTCCCCCTCTTCTTTTAGCTTTCTTGCGTCATGGGCATGAACAAAGAGAGTGATAGGAAGTCAAAATATATTCTGATTTAAATTTGATGCTTTTGCTTCTGTCATTACTCACTTAATTATTGTAATCTAAATTACATACAGAAAGCAGCTTTTGCATAAGGACATTCTCAAAAGCATTCTCCCTTCGAGAGGCCAAAGGTTGCATGTATTACTTTCTTCTCTTATATGGGGGTGGTTCGGATTTAAGGACCACCTATGCTGTTCAAGATTCAATTTGTGGATATTTTTCTGGAGATTACGTCTGCAGGTCAGCTCCTTTTTCCAATTTTATTAGTTAAACTATGTCATAACTTTCTTGCTCTTGCTTACGTTAGAGAATCGTAAGTATTATTTCATTATTTATTCTAGGCATGTCAACTAGTTGCCTAATTATATCATTCTTAATTAATTCCCTCAGCAGAGGGAGAGGCACTAGAAAAACGACATTACTTATGGATAACACTATAACTATAATAGCAGAACATTGATGGTTAAATTACCGATTACTGAGTTATATGTATTGCGAAAACTTAACACTTTCGTCCTGGCTAGATCTATTGCCAAAAAAAACCACAAGTTCTTATATAAGACTTCTATGTTTACCACAGTTCTGTTCAATACATTTGTTTACCGCAGTTCTGGTCTATATTGCATTTGTGCACTCTATTGGTAATGCAAATATATGGCAACAGATCTTAATTTCCATCTTTTAGTGCACTAAATACTAATATTGTTCCTTGTTAGAAAGTACTAATATTGGAAACAGTCTCACAAGAGAAGGAATGTTTTATCTTTTGCTTCAGTATTGTATAATATATAATCGAAGGTATCTTCGTACCAAATCCTTTTAGTGATCATAGAATCTCTTGAAAACATAAAATAAGATCCACTTGCTTTGTTACATGTCTGCAATAAACGTCGAAAAGACGTAATGGGTGATTAAAGTTGATCATAGTACTATACAGCACACAAGCTAGCATTATGCTCACAGTTCATCCATGGTAGTAGCTACATATCTTTATTATAACAGAAGTACAAAACTGAGATGGCTTTTTCTATTACAGGAAGCCCAGGAAGATTTTACAAATCTCTCCCACCCTCTTTGGAATAGGAACAGCTCACGCATTCTAGCTTTGTAAGCTATATGGTAAAGTTAGAGAGAACTATGTTACATTTGTTTATCTAATAATAAACCCACATGCCTTAGAGTTAAGGAAAAGTCAGTGACCCTAGGGCATTTGTTTACTATGGAAAAATAAAAGTGTCTTTTGTTATTTATAAATAAGGTTAAGTACGTAAGCATCTGACTTAACAGAGAGAAAGAAGAAAGAAAAGTGTTTAGTGGGGAATCACTTGTTGTTGCTGACGACTTAAATGAGTCTTAAACTCTGTCTTCATAAGCTGTTCCGTACAAGGTAACATGGCATAAGAGGGAAAATCTTGAAATTAAATCTTATATTTTAAATTCTTCAGAAAACTTAAGAAAAAAAAGTAGCTTACTGTTGACTAGCCAAAGATTCAAAGGGCAAAGTTTGATGTTAACTTAACCCAACATTGACTTAGAATTACAGAGAGAGGAACAGTTAACTGAACCTAGGTGCCTTCTTCTTATTTGTCTTTTAACCTTATTATAATTTTATTTAACTGAAACCTTGTTCACTTAGATTTGATGTGTTTCTTTTCATTATTTATGTTAACATATATAATAACATCTTAATTGAGAGATATTATCATGTTTTATGTTTTGGTCATAATAAGTGGGCGGAAATTTAGGTTTTTCTTCCCTGCATTCAAATACAGTGCAACTCGAGAATTTGGCACCTTTTTCCCCCTGTATTGTGTCTCATCATGTCGTAGTTTCTTGATATGTGACGATTTCTTCAGTTTATGAACCATTCCTTTCTAAAACTTTGCATGGAGACACACTTTCATGTATTAGTGCCAGTAATCATTCTTTGGTTAATGGAATTTAGATTTCAAAATTAGTGGGGGTGTTGTTATCATGTTGTTGAAATTGGGTCTAAGAGTAACCCGACATAGGTTTTGACTCTCCCTCCCCCTGTGTGCCACACGACTCTTTGCTTTAAATATATGAAAAAGGAGACTATTAGAGAGAAAAAACAAACAATCATTTTCATAAATATAGCACTATTTGTGACAGAGAAATAATTATAGCACTATTGGGGAAACCAAATTTGGGAACTTTCATAGCTTTTGTTGGATTGTTTGATTTTTTTGGAAGGTTAATAAAAGAAAGAGCAAAACCTGTCTGTAACTTTTGACATGTTACTCCCATTACGTGTCTCTCTCTAGATGGCCGGCTGGTTTTCTGTATGCGTTTGAATATAAGATATTTTATATATTTTTTAAAAAATTGAATCTATCTAAAACTTTGTAAATAAATGTATTTTACAATTTATGAATTATTATTAGTTTGAAACAGTATGCTCCTTATGTTATACTATTATGTCCTATGTTTTGGAAGTTTTTTGTTTCATTTTCTTATATTTTATTAAAGTTTATATGTAAATTTTATACTTATTGATTATGTTATGATCTTTATATTCTATCATATTTTTGTTATTGATTTAGAATATAATAAGTTAAGTATTGAATAACAATTTTATGCATAAAATAAATATAAATGTTTTTTTAGTTCTCACGTTTTTGACCATAACATGTTATAAAATAGAAGGGAGAGATTATTTTTTAAGTTAAACATTAGACTAACTTTCTTTTTCATTCGAAACTTTATTTTTCTCACTATATATGTTTTGTTGTTTGTCATGTTTCTGGTAAGTAGTCTCTTTCTGGGACGTCCCAAGTTCGCATGAGAGGGTCGAACTTCCTCGACTGCTGAATAATTCAGTTTATTTTATTTTATTTTTGCCCAAATTAGTCAAAAACGATGATTAACCAAGTTTCCCTCATAGACTATGCTTTTCCAAATTGCTCCTTTTGCTATCAATTAAAGTCAGAATGTCTTCCTTTCATAACAGTACAAAGATAACATGTATATAGAATTTGCACCCAAAAAAAAAAGATAACGTACAGAGCCTTCAATTTTAACCATGTATACGATGACTTTATTTCCTTCACCTTTTAACACACACACACACACACATAATATTCTTTTCTCCATTGTGTGGTATACTTAAATTAATAATTTTGCATTATACAAGTGGTGGTGTTGAAAAGCTCCCTACCCACCTCTCTAGTCTCTGCACATTGCACAGTCACTCTCTCTTTCTTTTCTTTATTTATTCACTTTTGTGACACTACAAATTGGCATCCCTCCCTCTCATTATCCTTCATTCTTACTTCTAAACACCTCTCTACTTCTCTGTTTCAATTCTCACAAATAACCTATTACTCTTTCCTTCTCAACAGATATCTTCTATCCTCTTTTAAGCAAATGGGAACTGTTGTGTATCAACAAGGGTTTCAGTCAACTCAGCTTAATGAGCCTAGGGCTTTAAGGCTTAGGCTATCTTCACCAAATCCTCACTTCTCTCAACCCTTTGGTTTAGCTCTCAAGTCTCATTTACTTGACTCCTCTAATGCGGAGGACACCCGAAACCGTAATGATGACAAACCAGTTGCTTTCTCGGGTCCTGAATCGAATGGTTGGAGCTTTCTCCAGTCCCTATCCTCTGCCTCCTCCTCCTCTCTCTCAAAGACGACGAGCTCTGAGAAAGAGAAGACTTATGTTCAACGTCCGTCGTCCTGTAGAACTCTAAGCGACGAGAGCTTAGCATTGTGCACTGAAAACCTCGGAAGCGAAACTGGCTCTGATGTTACTGACGTCGAAGATCTGTTCTTGCTTTCTATATCTGACGTGCAGACCAAGAAACTCGGGGAATCAACAACGGAGACAAGAACGTTGAAGAGTAGGAAAGAAAATGTGAGCCCTAGTGATCTCCCACCTCCGTTGACCAGTATGAGAGGGTCTCAATGCATTCAAATGAGACCACATCGTGAAGATGGAAGATTGGTCATGACTGCCACAAAGGCACCGCTTCGTAACAGGTGCTTTCAAGCTGACCGAAGCAACGGTCGTCTCCGACTCTCTATTTTGAAAGACTCAGGTGAAATTTTAGGGAACAAAGAAGAGATAATTGAGCCTGAAGAAACCGAAGAATACGAGGAGGAGGAAGAAGATGAAGTGATGGCCATGAAGACTGTTCTAAGATCAAGAAGATGTGTTGAAGACGATCGGGAAAACAGGGGATTGCTAAATTGGGAATCTTTCTGTGTTGCTACTTCCTAAAAAATAAGAAACTTCGAATTTGCCCTGTATTTACAGTTTCACAATTGTTTTTTTTGATGTATTTTGTTTTATTTTTTTTATAGAAATATGGCCGTTCCTAACTTGGGGAAAAGTAGATTAAAGTTGAATTTAGAATTAAAAGGAATTACAATATAATAAGAAAAAAATGGGCAGAGGGAATATGCTCGTGGTCTGGTCGGCGGTTAATCTAGTTTGGTAATAAAGATTCCTTGAGTGGTCCGAAATTAGTGGCATGCAACCTCAACTTCGTTAGGACGGTTGTACACAGAAGCTTCGTTTTATTGTGTCAATTCAATTGCCAATACATATCAAATCAAATAATTAGGAGAATAGTAAGTTGACTTACAAATATATAGTGCGATTTGAACGTCAAAATGTAGGTTAATTACTTCGAAGCTTTTAATTTAAGAAGCTGAAATTGAGTTTTTGCTTTGAGTTTGCATTAGCTTTTCAAGTTAACTGCTTTGAAGATATGGTACATATATATATATTATTTTTATTTTTGGTCAAAAGGTTACAAATATATCAACCAATATTTTTGGAAGCAAATGTATGTAACTTTTTTTACATTACCTTCACACATACTGTCTCAGTTTCTTTTTGTTTTTATTTTTGCTTTAAAAATAATTTTTATTTCAAAATATTTGATGTTCTAGAATGTAAAAGTAAACTTAGTTTTATTGAAAATTGTGTGATAAATTATATCTTATATTTTTCTTTAACAATTGGTTAAATTATCTTTAATTTATTTTTAAATGATACTTTTTAGGAAAATGAATATATAAATTTTTGTATTTTCTTATAAAACAACAAACATTTTGAAATGGAAGGAGTAAATAAATAACTGAAAAATAAATTGTTAGCTATTGTCTCTCACTCTCTCTCTCTCTCTCATCTCAATTTCATTCATTTTTACTTCAATTGATCTGGTACTCATGACCATTTTCTTTAACAAATACTTATGATTGTTTTTTTAACATTGATTTATTATGATATGATAATTATGTAAGAGATTACATAGATGATTCGATAACCGATAAGACTACACGTTTTATGAAAATTTATGTCTAACTGCATCACATGAGTCATCTTATGAAGATCCACACTTGCCAAATTTATTTACACCATGATGAAAATCCCTTGAAAATCTTCATTCCATAATAAGGCCTTGAATGTTTGAGTAGTTTTTAGTTTTAGTTTTTGGTTTATTGATTTTGATTTTTGGTTTTTAGATTATGGATTTAGATTTTGAATTTTGATAAATCATATTCATTATTTATAAAAAAAAAACTCTAAAATATCAAAAGAAAAAAATAACGTGAGTTATCAAAGAAAATCTCTAAAAAAATAGATTTTGGTTTTTTTTGAAAATTGAATAGAACACTCAAAAACTAGATTCTCTAATTTATAGGAAATCTCCTTGTACAAAATCTAGAATGGCTATAAAACAGATATTTAGAGAATCTAAAACCAAAAATCATTTCAAAACTATTATTAATCAATGTCTAAATCCCGGTCTCTCCTAAACTTAAAACCTGAATTTTTTTTAATCTGTAAGAAGTTACATAGTTTGGGATTTAAATTCCAAATCTGAATATAAAAGTTTTTAAACCTTAACCACTAAAATAAAATAAAAATTCTTAATTGTAACTAGGATAAGTCGCTTTCACCATTCTCATGACCGTTTAGATAATAAATTGATACTCGTAGAGAGTTGCCCAAAATAATTGAAAAAAAAAAAGCAAAGAGGAAAGTGCCCAAAAAAGAAAATCGATACTAATATATGTAAAACTAATAAAGTTTGTTTTTACTCGCATGTTGTTTGATAGTTGATAATTTCTTATCCCCTGACAAATATCTTACTACGAATATATGAAATGTCACTTATCATTTTAACATGAGTATAATTAAAATGATCTCCAAAAATAGGATATATATATATATATATACGTGTGGTTTAATGACGCCAGATAAAAATACTGTATTTAAAATAGATATATATATATATATATATATGATTAAACGTTTTTTAACTGATAAGAAAATAAATATTTTTTGTTTTTTTAGAAAAACAATTGAACGCTTATGTCTAAATTTAACCATAATTCTGTAAGTTTTTCTTTTCACTTATAAATCAAAATTATTATTTTTATTGAAATGTGAAGTCTATTGATCAACAGAAAGAAAATATATTTACAAAGTTTGTAAAGGTAAAGCTATTAAATAATTGTTTGGTCACCTAAGATCTGGAAATCAGAAAAGCAGAGTTGCATGCAGAGGCAAAGATAAACTAATAAAGAATAAAACCGAAAGCATATATATTTGTTTGTATTGAAAAGGTATTGTATATAACATGATAGCATATTAGCATATATATTTGTTTACCAAATACAATATATAACATAATAGCAATTAGCAAGCATACAATTTGATATATATATATATTTATATATATATGTGACGTCAGTGTGGTCTCAACGTATCAAAGATTATCAATTCAATTGAACTAATGTATTAACATTTTAATAAAAAGGAAGAAGATCGCTAGGTCGGTCCATACAATAACGACGTCACGTCATCACAACGGCCGCAATTCTCCGCCCAAATCTGAAGGCTTTGGTGTACGGACGACGGATGTATCATCGTTTAGTTGAAAACATCTTTAACTAATTACTCACTTAATTGTTAACACTGCATAGTTTATATATTCGTTTAATCATTGATAAATATTCAAGTACATGCATTTAAAGTTTCGCAACCTTGCTAAAATACCTAATTTTTTATATATAATTAAGTTTTGTCATTGGATTGGATGACGACGACGAAGGTTATGAATTGGTTGATGGAATCTTTTAACAAAAAGAAATGAAAAGATATCAATCTGCTGATTCAACAAAAAAATCCTATGAAAATGATTTACTGTATTCTAGTTATAATATCCCGCTATTATGGTTTATTGACTTGTTGTGTTACCCGTTTACTTTCAACAACATATAAAATTAGAAAGAAAAAACATAATGGGTTAAACAAATGTTTTAGATTTTAAGAACTTGGTAGCAAATTCGAGAAACTTATATAAATGTTATGCAAAACTATTAATATTAGTTTTGGCAACATGGTTAAAAAAATTATAACCGTTTGACATACTAAATATCATTTTTAAAACATACTTATCGATCCGTTGACAAAAAAAAACATTAATATTTTAGTTAAGAAATCAGTTTAAACGATCATTGGGTTTAGTAACGTAAATTAAGACAAATTTTTTATTTTTTTTTGCTTATAATTGATAAGTCTCCAAATTACGAAACGTCGATTATATTGTAAGTGCTCGTTTTCTCTTTATATGGAATAAGGATAAAAAATGAAGTGAGCGACACGTGAAACTCCAACGGACTGCGCTTTGAAGCTCTTTATTTTTAATTTTGTGTAGGGGTTTGTCTTTTAATTGTTGTTTATATTAGGTTATTATAACTGCGAGTGGTGGTTGATATATAAAAGTTCCTTTTTACCTTCCTTTTCTTGCAAAGTAGTCTGCATGGGATCTGCGTCTATCCATTTGGGTATTATTGCATGTTTTTTCTTATAACTTATACTTCCTTTTCTTGCAAAGTAATATGCAACCAATCTTTTAGGTTAAGCAATTTGTTCATTCATTTTGTAATACCTAAACATTTTATCTTAATGATATTTACATTCTTAGCAAGAAAAAAAACAACCAAAAATAGGGTAGTCTGTCTGTCTAGTGATAACATAAGAAAATTAGTTTTGTTGTGCTTTGTATTTTTTTTTTAACAACTCATTAGTCCCCACTAACTTGACAACGTAGATATGATTAGTGACGTAATGTCGTTTTAGTGTGGTTTAATTAGGTTAAACTTTGATATCCAATCTGATTGCGTGGAGAGAGCATTTATTAAGCTCAAACCTATTGGGCAGGTTTCTTTGTGGCTAAGTTGAGCAAAAGGATTGGCGAGTAATTTTGGACTTCTGAAAAACCATGACGTCTTTCTATTCTATCCTCACAACGGCCACACCGCATCTGAAGTTACCTTTTTGCCCTTCTTTTGTAGACATATTTTATCCTTTTTTCAGTCATAAAACCAAAAAGGAAGTATTTATTTAAATAAATGCTTTTTTGTTCTTTGAATGTGGGCTACCTTTAGATTCTTTATGTTGTCGCTCTCTTTGACCGAATAATAATTAAACCAATTAAGTTATAAATTTTAGTGCAACATCGAAATTAATAATGTTGACAGATTATATGAACATAAGCATTAACTATATAAGCTACATTATAAGAAACGATGTAATTAACCATGTACTTCTTGGTAATTAACTAATGCTAAAAACACTTATCTATTGGAAATTGCATCTTATGTCAAAGAAAAAAAGACAGTTTTTTTTTCTAACGAGAAACATTTTGCAAATATGGAATATGGCTATGTTTAATTTGGCGGGTGGATGGATCCGTGATTCGTGAGTGGCAACATGACGACAAAACCAAATCCTAGCTGGTACTTTATTGGTGGATTTGCTCCTGCCCAAAAATATTATTAATTTTCCAGTGATTTAAATCTATAACATAAGTTGACTAAAAAATTTAAATTACCATGGGAGAGGTTTGAGAGAGCTAAAAAGAGAAATAGTGTAATTAAATTAAAGGAAAAAATCTATTTCTTAACCGATATATATGTGATTAATGTTTTTTTGTCTATCTATGCATGTATAATTTCGATAATTATAATATTTTTGGAAAGGATGAAAATTAATCGAGGGTCGACGCCACGATTGTCGGCCAAAACAAGGGTATACAAGACTAAACAAGCTTTTAAATTTTAAAGAAAATAAATTACCTTCGGAAATAACTAATACTGTAATAGGAAAAGAGAAGAACAAAATAAAAATCGAAAGCGAAATTTCCAACACGTTTAGATTCTTTCTTATAAGCAATTATATTAAACTCAACGGGATGTTTCAGTGATATTACCTTTCGTATTTCAACAATTTAATAGTATATAAACTTTTTTTACTTTGGTGACACGATCAAGCCCTAGTATATAGATACTATATTTGCCCTAGAAAAATGCGTGCATCTTTGGCGATCAACTTCGTTTGAACACACCCACTCTGACACACGTATTATTTGTTGATAATAATTAGAGAGCGGAATATAAATAATAATTGAAGAGATCCAAAATGGTCAAAAAATTATAATTCTTGGACACGATCACACGAATATATATAAGAAAGTCATTTATCATTTTCACAGCGCACAGCCTTTTCTAACTAATTTTTCAAAAGTTTTTTTTTTTACTTTCAAATATATATATAAGGCACTGTTAAACCAGATAATTTGAGTTTCTTTTCCATATATAGTGGATTAGAGACTGAGATACGAGTGGTCCATATCAGCTTTAGTTATCTGTATTCGTTACTTCTTAAAATTAGAAAATTTTCATGTTCTTTAAATAGTAGCTACTAGCTAGTACCAAAGTTCACGTTCAGATCGATTACAATAACATGTCATCACTAAAACCATTGTTTCCTCATTAACTTTTTTAACATATTGGTATGTTCTTTTATATATATTTTTAAACTATTTAACATATATATATATATATATTCTCACTAACGCATACTCATGCATCATAAATTAGCTAGGTATTTTTATTTTTTTGAGGTAGCTTAATTAGTTTAACTCATTTATTATATAATTTAGTTACTTTTTCAATTCAAATTTATAGCATCCAAATTGTGAGTTAATAAATTATTTGCTTAACTAATACAACAAAATTGATAATCTAGAAGTTTAACCATTCAAAAAAATGCCCAAAATTTAAATTGAAGATCATAAATTTAATCAAAATAAAATATCACAATTGATTCAAAGCCAAAATCTAATTAATTAATATGAAAACCATGCTTAATTATCTAAATGATAGTTAAATATCATTTGAAAGTGTATTGAGATGACGCAGAATAACCTATTTATCTGTTTTGGTTAGTAAAAGTTCCACCTTTTAGAGATACACTGTAAGCCATTATATATCTTTTATTTTTGTTATAAAATTATTTGTTTTGCTTCATATATCTATTCTATATTTTTATCAAAAATATATGCTACTTTAACTCAAAAAATTTTAGTTTACAACACGCAATGTAGTTTGATTAATACTTACATAATTAAAAAATAGATAAATATAGTTCGAACTCATTAAAAATCGAATTGAAGGAAGCCACTTAGTACGAGAATTTGCTAAAATTTGAAGAATTTTTTTTTGCTTAATTCAATTTGAAGTTTTTCCCACTGATCGATATCCAAAAAAATTAGTATGAATATGGTTTAATGTTCTACCGGTTTAATAGTCTTAATTAATTAGTCAATCACATGTATTTCCCTCGAGTTGATATTTGTTGTTGTTTATGAATCTACTAAGATAAACTATGGTTTTGTTCTTTTGTTTGCTATGAACGATATATCCTTGTTTCTCATAAGCTATTGAAAACTCAACCTTAATAATTAAGAACCTGATTCGTTAGTGGCATTGTTCTGAAACCGTAAGATGTAAAGATGTCACTTTGATTTAGTTACTTGTGTCAAATGAATGCGAATCATGTGTAATTTACTTAATTAAGTTTTTTTATTTTCAATTTGTAAAAACTGGTAAGAGATAGAAAACAGTTACCCAACCAAAAAAACTAAAAAGGTATGGAGAAAGAAAAAGCAAGGGTGTGAAAGTAGATACGATTCTCTCTCAATCTCTCTGATATTTCAGTCATAACATGAGAGATCATTAACTTCATTGTTTGTTAGTGAAAAGAAAGTGACGTTTCAAAGACGTATCCTAAACGCAAATTCACTTGTCTTCTTCTTTTTCTTTAAACATTGTGTCTCTGAAAATAGTCAAGTCCCTCAATCAAAACGCTCCCTCACACTTAGAACACCCCCAAAAAAAGGAGGTACAAAATCTAAAGATAGATTATAGAAATCGAGACAAAATCAAGATTTCAAAAGTGAGAAGATATTCTTGTTTCTATTTTACAGCTCTGTTTTTCCTTTGACGTCCATCCACCACGGCACCACCACCAACCAACCAAACTGCACTATGATAAGTGTTAAATGTTTTTACTCTTGCTTTGTTTTGCTATAATGTTTATTTTCCTCTTTTTCTTTTTATTTGGCAAAAAAATGTATCATAATGTTGACTCAAGGCTCTACTGAATGTGGGTCAGTAAATAGTGAAAACAATAATTGACCAACATACACTTATCACGTATTACACAAATGATATAGTAGTAGTCTATAGAAACATTAATAACCAGTGTTCTCCCTTCACTGCATACGGGATATTAAAAACTAGCTAGTATTAAAACTACAAATTAAAAGTATTGCTTCTGTTTTTTTTTGTTTTTTTCAGTTATATAAATCTAAATTCTAAATTTACTAAAGTTCATCCTACTTTCCGCTACCTATCCTTAGCTAAATCTGGAGTTAGAGATTTGATTATAATAAATACCGAATATTTGAACGCAAATTCTAATTTGAGGTGTTCTGAGTGTTTTAACAAAGCCTAATATAGATATGATTAAACAAAATTTCTAAATACTGTAACTGATTTGAAAATGTTAAAAGCTACTATCCCAAGAAGCAAATACCACCAATCAATCACTTCATCTGACAAGCGTGTTTGAATTTTTTATTTCTCTTGTTGTTTTTATTTGTGCAAAGTGGTGTAGAATTTTACACTTTTGTCTTCGTGAATGGGGGAACTAATTAGAGGTGGGCTTATCTTCTTCGTTTATATAATATATGGGCCTATGTTCATATGTTATTTGTGCCGTTGGTCTATTGCAACAAATCACATGCTCATGGACTCGGCGTAGACAAGAAATCAATCTTTCAAAACATATGTTTAAGATTGTTAGATGGACGAGTAAGCGGATCTGAATTTTTTTTTTTATTGGGGTATAAATTAGTTATTATATAAAAGACAAATTCAAATTTTAAATTATTATTATATATACACTGTTCAAAAAATATTCAAAACAACTACATATCATTATAGTTAGAAAATTAATTGAGGCATAAATTGCATTAATGAAAATAGATTCTACATAGAAAGTTAAGCAAAAACTAATTAACATGATATAATTATGCAAAACAAAGAGAGTGTGGAGGCAACAACCACTTTAACAAAAGAAACATTCATAACTATTTATAATATTTCACTGTGGGCAGCTGCCCCCTCCTCACACAATGTTCATCCGCCACTGAGATGGAATTTTTTTTGGGTCAACAAAATAAAAGTAAATCTTTGTAGTGTCTAACCAAAAATACTTAATGATATTGTCATTAGATGTTTATGTAAACTTATAAGTGGACGTATACCAGACTTACTAGTCCTTGTTTTTTTTTGTTTTTAAATAGAATATTGCCAACAACAGAAAAGAGATTGGAAGAAGAATAAACAAAGGCGGTAGAGCACATAGACTGATCACTAGTGTAAAATCCCAAGAAAACAAAACGATCGAGAACACACCAAGACAACGAGATTATCAAACAAAAAAAGAAAAGGAACAAATACAATGAGATAATTAAACAAGAAAAGAAACCAAAATGGGATTCAAAACATGAAGAACGAAAAGAGAAGAACCAACAAACAAGAAGAAACCACACCATTGTTAACTGCAATTGTGAAAGCTCCCGAGTTATTGTCCTTAGAGGCGGGAGAATAGCCACCTTCCGTCGTGTTTGTAGTGAGGATGACAACGATCCAATTATCATCAGAACCAATACCAATCCCGGTGAACTTAGAATCATTCAGGTTCTTGTTGTACCGTGACATGGTGAAATTTGACAAGACAAGGCTCTCAACAAGGTTAGGAACACAAGCTGGCATGATCTCACCATCTCTTGTTGCGGTTATGTTGAGGCGGCATTTGGTGAGAAGTCTAGGGAAGTCTGGGAAACCAGGTTGGGATCCAGGGACTGAAGCTGGGCCACTGGTGTTTGTGCAGGGCTGGTTCTTGAATTGGTCTGCGATTTCGTCAGCTAGACATCCTGCGTTGTCGTTTTTTGCGAGTGTTGTAAGGTTGAGGGATGTTCTGTAGACGTTGATGTTTCTAAGAAGAATGTCTTCTTCATCTGTGGATTCCAGAGACAGAACAACACAACAGCAAGTTTGTTTCAGGTGAAGCAAATCCATAAATTGTTAAAGAAAGGAAAATATACGGTAAATCCAAACAGGTTCCATGATCAAAACAGGTTCGATTATATTCAGACCAGATCTAAGTCAAAAGCACAACCGACAGTGACGAGGTAACTAACATTCAATAAAGTCAGAAGATAGTTACGGAAATGAGAGAGTTACTTACCGTTGTCGGAGAGAACAGGACGATGAAGGGAGAGAATGACTACCGAGAGAAGAAAGAGTAGGTGGAACTTGGAAGTTGCCATTGACGCAGGAGCTTCTTTAGCTTTTGGTGATTTTGGTGACGGACTCTTCTCTGTTACTCTGTATTATTTGATGACATTTCTGCGTTGACTCTTCAAAGTAGTTGAGTCGGTTTTTTTTGGTTTCTCTTTCTTGTCCACTCGTTTCCATGCCACGCACTCTCACGCACACAATGAAAAACGAAACAAATACTATATATAACTAGAAATACTAATAGGACCTTTAAGTGATCTGAAAACTGTCAAAACTACTAGTACTATTAACAAATAATAGCAAAATACCAATCAAATTTTCAGCCATATAAAGAGTAAAAGTCTAATTTGACCAAATATTTAGAAGATTTTGTCTTTTGAAAATGGGCGTGTTCTTTTAAACCACTATAATCTATAAATTTTTTAGAATATAGGCTATTTTTTGTACATGTAACATATTTTTATGCTATACTGTATGTGAATTTTGCCTTCTTTTATTTCCTTTTCATAATCATAGACAACTGGTAATTATGAAGAAAGTTTTTCTTTGGAAAAAGTAAACAAAATATTTATACTAGAATTTATTTATTTTTCGAAACTCCTAATAAATATAAACATTTAGATTTTTTTTCAAACACCACCTACATATAAAAACTAATCCACTTTTTTAAGTTTCCAGTAGAATATGCCATTGTGAAACAGGTCAAGACAAATTAGCCATGTCTTAGAATCTAAAGACAAACAAAAACTGGTGGTGGATGTAACTTGATGAAGATAGGGTAGAGCAAATCCTTCCAAAAAATTCAAGTAAAATGCAAGTCCATGCAACTCTCTTTTCTTTTATCTTCCCCTCTCTCTTCAAATCCTTCAAGAGCCAATATTTCCAGCGAAAATGGTGGTCTCTGCTGACTGCCGAATCTCCCTCTCTGCCCCGAGCTGCCTACGTGGCTCCTCGGGCTTGACCAAGCACATTAAGCTAGGCAGATTCTGCAATGGTGAGCTCATGGGGAAGAAGCTCAACTCAGCTCAGCTTCCAAATGTCCGTCTTCGATCTTCTTCTACTAACTTCTCTCAGAAGAGAATTCAAATGTCTTTAACCAGTGTAGCTGGAGAGAGTAAGGTACAGAGTTTCAACCCTTGTGCCTCTGCTTCGCATTCTTTGATCTCCTAGCTCATCAAAAGTGCCCTGCACTGCGTTTGTTTATGTTAACAAACTCCAGGTACAAGAACTTGAGTCCGAGAAAAGAGATCCAAGGACAGTCGCTTCCATCATTCTTGGAGGTGGAGCAGGAACTCGACTCTTTCCACTCACAAAACGTCGGGCAAAGCCTGCTGTTAGTAGCTTCTATGTTGCAAAGTTTTGATATTGCTGAATTTCCTGCCACACAAAGTATAATTAATCGGGAATTTGCGTGAACTGCAGGTCCCTATCGGGGGAGCCTATAGGTTGATAGATGTACCGATGAGCAATTGCATCAACAGCGGAATCAACAAAGTCTACATACTCACACAATACAACTCAGCATCATTGAACAGGCATCTAGCTCGTGCTTACAACTCCAACGGAGTTGGCTTTGGAGATGGCTATGTTGAGGTTTGATTTTCTTTCTTCATCATCCGTTACGAACCAAACTGGTTTAATGCATCTAAGGCAATTGTTTGAAAAAACTCAGGTTCTTGCAGCCACTCAAACGCCAGGAGAAGCTGGTAAAAAGTGGTTCCAAGGTACAGCAGATGCGGTCCGGCAATTCCATTGGCTTTTCGAGGTATAAATCAGAGTTTAACTAGCTTATCTTCACATGAAAAAACAAGCGGTCCAACAATGCTTTTCACAGGATGCAAGAAGCAAGGAGATAGAAGATGTGTTGATCCTTTCTGGAGATCACCTCTACAGGATGGATTATATGGATTTTGTACAGGTGAGACAAGATACCCCCATGTCTTTCATCAAGAACTAGTTATCCTCAGAGACTCATACCTTGAACTTCATTCGGCAGGATCATCGGCAGAGTGGCGCGGATATAAGCATTTCCTGCATACCAATAGATGACAGGTAAATACAAACGAGTATATAGATCCTTTCAGTTTTTTTCGTTCACCAACTTATTTTGCTGAATCAAAGATCATGATTTCGGTGTTACATGGTAGACGTGCCTCAGATTTTGGTCTTATGAAGATAGATGATAAAGGAAGAGTTCTCTCTTTCAGTGAAAAGCCTAAAGGAGACGACCTGAAAGCAATGGTATGTAAATTTTGGGATTCATTTTTAAAAAACTCAGAACAAAACCTGAAGATTGTTCTAACCTCGGGTATCCTTAGGCAGTAGACACAACTATTTTAGGACTTTCCAAGGAGGAAGCTGAAAAGAAACCATACATAGCGTCAATGGGTGTTTATGTTTTCAAGAAAGAGATACTGTTGAATCTCTTAAGGTAACACTTTTTACCTTATATGCTGTCTCTGCATTCTAAGAACTGTGCAAAAATAAATATATTGCAAATGTTTTGAATTCAGATGGCGTTTCCCCACAGCAAACGACTTTGGTTCAGAGATTATACCCTTCTCAGCGAAAGAATTCTATGTGAATGTCAGTAACATTCAGTTTAAGCACACATTTACGTCAAATGAGTATTGTTATTATATCAAGGGATAACAAGATCTTTTGAGCAGGCTTATCTCTTTAAGGACTACTGGGAAGACATAGGAACCATAAGATCTTTCTTTGAGGCAAATCTCGCCCTCACTGAGCATGTAAGGACAAATCTTTTCTGAAGACAACTTTCCAAGATATTGTTCATAATCATATACACTGATTTCAACGTCACCTTACGTCTACATCTATATACCTTTTAGCCACCGGCATTCAGTTTCTACGACGCAGCGAAACCAATATATACATCAAGGAGAAACCTGCCACCATCAAAAATTGACGGCTCTAAGGTAAGTGAAACCAGTCATAATATATCCTTTTACTTCTATGTCTTTTGGTTTTGGACCACTTTCTTCAGAACTAACTCTTAGATTTTTACATATGAAGCTCGTTGATTCGATCATTTCTCATGGGAGCTTCTTAACCAACTGCTTAATTGAACACAGCATTGTGGGAATTAGATCTAGAATAGGCAGTAACGTTCAGTTGAAGGTATCATACATCTTTCTAAATCATAATGGAAAACGTAGACTCTTAACATTATATGATGATTCAAATACCATGGAAACTCTAGGACACTGTTATGCTTGGGGCTGACTTCTACGAAACAGAAGCAGAAGTTGCATCATTGCTTGCTGAGGGAAAAGTTCCCATTGGAATAGGAGAGAACACAAAAATTAAGTAAGACTAACTATCAACTTCATATTGTTACCTTAGTAACAGTTCCCTTTTGTGAAGTTCCCTCATCCCTTCTTTCTTTTCTTCTTGACTTCTCCTTTTCCCTACAGAGAATGTATTATAGACAAGAATGCTAGAGTTGGGAAGAATGTGATCATCGCAAACTCTGAGGTATATTTTTCTTTCATTTAAGAAATTTTGGACCCCCATCAGGCATCAGACAATACAATTCTTCGTTTGCTTCTCTCATTTCCACAAATGTGATGGCTTACAGGGAATACAAGAAGCAGATAGGTCAGCCGATGGATTTTACATCAGATCTGGCATTACAGTAATCTTGAAAAATTCAGTAATTGGAGACGGAGTTGTGATATGATACTTTTAAGTTTTAATTGTGAGTACTGAGCACTAAGAATGCTTAGGAGAAAAAGTCAAAACTATATTAATAAAGCATTTTATTTGATTATGCTCATATAATCTTTCCATGTAAAATAATTCGTATCTGATGGCGTTTTAGACTCACCTATATTGGTGTTATGAAAACAATGGAGAAAAGAAAGGCAAAGATGCAAAGTTTATGTACAGCAAAAAATAATACTGTACCTACAACGTAAGTTCCTCGCAGCTGAACATAAGCTCATTTTCGAATCTTTGCAAGACAAATCTTTCCTCGGACGTGATCAGGTTGGTAACAATGCACTTCCTGTCCGAAAAGGGTTTTCGACCAGCTCGTCCAGCTCGGTGTAGATAATCTGTAGCCGTTTGAGGGAGATCAAAGTTGAAGATATGAGTTGTTTCTGGTAGATCAATCCCTCTTGCTGCAATATCAGTAGAAACAAGAAGAAACCCTCCTCCTTGCCGGATTTCCTATGGAAATCAAAAAGGTTAGTAACAAGTAAGCATCCAGGATCGGAATCCGAAGAAAACAGAACCACGCACTGTAAGTGAAGCTGCTCTTGAATTGAAATTCATGTCTTCCTCTAGTAGGAGGATCTCCAGAGACCCATCATATGAAGTTTTAAGCAAGTCAATAAGAAGAGTTGTGGATGGCTCGTTTCCAGCTTTTTTTGACTTCTCAGACTGAAAAGAAGAAACAGAAAAGAGTGTTACATAGTTCGATTAAGTGAATTCGGAAGGGATATAGAAGGTTTCCAAAACCTGCTCCCCGACAAATATTATAGCTGATTCAGGTGCATCAGACTCTAACAAGGCAAGCAGTATTTGATGTTTGTTTTTCTTCCCACACACCTGCAAAAATACAGATCAGAATGTAGTAACAAGCTGCATATCATGAAAAAATAAGTCGAACAAGTTAAATCTTACTACAAATTTGTGAAGAAGACACAGAGGCATGGGCATGATTGCGCTAACATGAATATGAACAACATCCCTCTGCAGATATATGAAAAAATAAGACAAGCGACTCGAGACTAAAGTTCAGAATTCTAATTTGCTAACTTGTCTGCCTCAGACGGTTAGTTTACAGCAGCACAAATCATTAATTGACAGAAAAAGAATCATTCACAAGCAAACCTTTGTCCACTTTTGCTGTATACAATCATGCACAAAATGTTTATGCTGGGGAATGGAAGCACTGGCAAAAACAGTCTGACGTTTATCGCACGAAGAAAATGATGTCAGAAGCTTCCGTACAGAGCCGACTTGCTTAGATGAGTAGAATAAGAAATCAACCTATCAAGTGACCGTTTTTCCTTGGTTAGAAAATGTTCTGAACATGATGCTCAATGTGCAGAACAGACTCAATCATTGGCTGTGGAGACTAACTGAGTCTCAGAAGTATAGTTGAGTGAGAAAGTTTTTACCTCATCTACAACAAGAACTCTAACTGAGTCAAGTCTAAATATGTGCTTTTCAAGCATGTGGCACAAACTTGCTACCGTAGCGACCACAATTACTGGTGGCTCAGCCTGAAAAAGAGTTAAACTTGCTGAACTAACTCACAAGAAGAAGGCTTTCGAGTGACCTAATTACTCCAACTTGATAAGAGAAACCAAGCATGTCCAAGTCTAACCTTTAGCCAGCTTTTGTGCCTTCTTAGCATCCCTCCATCTAAGAGAGCCATCACTGTACATCCTTTCACATCAAGATCCGTTGATTTTGCAGCTAACATTCGAGCAACTTTTGTAACCTAAACCGAAAAGAGGCAAGTATGTCATAATTGTAAAGTTCAGAGGGAAAGAGTAAAAAACCAATGCCTACGGTCTTACTTGCATACCGAGCTCCCGAGTGGGAACAACAATAACAGCTTGCACAGAAGATCGTTCAGGATTTATAAGAGAGAATATGAGTAACAAGTAAGTCAATGTCTTGCCTGAACCTGTCTAGATTACCAAAAACATACCAAACATTAACCGTTCTGACCAATTATACTAAACAGTTAATCAAAAGAGACAACATTGATAAAGGATGAGAAAAAGGACTTGAGCATGGAGAATGCAATCACGGCCCGTAAACAAAGTAGGAAGAGCTTCTCTTTGGATATCCGTGGGAAAGACAAACCCAATCTCCTCCATCCTGCACCGTTTTTTTCAAACTCAGTTCACAAAACTTCTAAACTCATTACTCCTGAAATCAAATTGTACCGGAAAAATAAAAGCTTTGCCTTTGTAAAATATGCTCCGGCACAGAACCTTGGCAGATATTTCGCAGAGTCAAAGCAGTTGTTTCCGTCGGAACGTTGCTTTCGACTTCAGAGCAAGCGTCGGCGACGGCTTGGAGGTTTACAGTACGAGAATTAGAGGAAGTTCGAAGAGCTCTCCTCGTAGTAGAGTGAAAAAATGTAAGCTTTTGAGTTGTTGATAAGAGAAAATGAGGAAAGGGTGAGACTTTAGGAAGGAGCGTGAAATGAGGAACAAAGAGAAGCTGGGACGTCATTGATGAGCACCTCCGAGAGAAAGATATCGGAAAAGAAGAACAAGGATAACGAAATGGAACTTGGGACGGCGCCGAATGGTTTTACTTTCGTTTATAAATACTTATGATAAAAATTCTTACTTTACTAAATTTACTGAATTTACAATCTGTTTCACAACTTCTTTGTCGACTCGTTTTGCGTTCCTAATCAAATAATTTGTTTCTGTGTTGTGACACTCAAAACACAACAAAATACAAACTTTACAAAACTTTAGACATTCAATTGCTAAAACAAAAGTCGAAGTTTAGAAGAAGAAACATGAACCTGCTCAGTGTACTTATGCTTATCCTAATACAAAGGCCTGGTCATGTTCATGTACATCTCATGCCATGATCTTTGATGACCTACGCTAGCTTGCTATTTGCTAATTTCGTTCTGTTACACTTTTCTATGGTTTTATACCAATCCCATTGGAAAAACAAGCTAATGAATCTTATGAGACCACCGAACATAACTTCTACGAAGGCAAGCCAAAACGATCTCTGAGGAGACATGCCAGTGGTGGCAATAGATAGTAAGAAACCAATGAAATGGCACGTCACTGTGAATTTTCTAGCTTTGATACCATCGAGACATATCTTGGCTACTTCTTTGGTTTTCATTGAACCAGAGGATGCGGCTATGATGGAAGTGAGCTCTGGCCTCTTCTTTTGTTCTGAGAGGCCAAAAAACAAACAAAAATCAAATAACCACTCATCAGCAATCTGAAATCATAAAAGCAATCAGTTGTCTTGTACTTCACTCAGTCTCAGTAGTTTCACTGCGATATATCGTTACCAACATAAAAGATCACGCACAATGGGAAGGAGGAAAAACAAAGAGCAATTAATATAAAGTTTGTAGATTGCTTGCAGAATAAATGCATTTCTTTTCTCCATCCATATTTTCATTCAAAGTAGTTATTAGACTTGCTGCTACCTTTTGACCGCATGATACAAAGCTTTCAGTAACAGAGTAGTTTTTGTAAATCAAGACCATAGACTCATATGATGTTGATTGAGTCGTTGGCTCTATGATCCCAGCTTACGTGTTTCCATACAGCTTTTGTCATATAATGATCTTAAGAAGGTTAAAAGAATTGTAACTTTTGTTACCTTCTTCAAAACCTGGTGTATCAGTGTCTGGAGGAAACAGAAGCGTCACATGAATGTCATGAGATATAACTTCTTGCTGCAATGCTTGAGCTAAACCCTGAAGCCCAAACTTACTCGCTGAATATGCAGTGTAACCATAGATACCTGCCTAAACAAGTAAAAACAGTAAAGGCAAATGAAAGAGTCTCTCTGCGAATTTCTTGATCTAATCGAAAGAGACGAACCTGGCCAGCTTGAGAGGACACGAGAGAAATGGAAGCAGGGCCACGACCTTGCCTCTCTTTCATGGAGGGCAAAGCAGCCTTGATCACATTGAAGCTTCCCACAAGATTCACGTCAATCATGAACTTGACTTCCTCCATACTCTGTTTCTCAAGCTCCTTCCCGATAAACACTCCTTGGTTGACTATCAACACATCGATAGGCCCCGCTTCGTCAACCGCATTCACAACGGCGTCGTAATCTCGAACGTCGGCAGAGAACGTTGACACCTCAACACCGGTTGCTAGGTGGATGGATCGTTTGGCCTCGGTTAGCTTTTCAACGGAGCGGGCGAGGATGGAGACTCGAGCTCCCTCGGCGGCGGCAAGGTGGGCGAGAGCGAGACCGATGCCGCTTGATCCACCGGTGATGAAGACGTGGCGTGACTTGATAGGGATCCTGACGGGTCTAGGCCGTAGGATCAAGGCCAAGATGATGAGAAGAGAGATGATGAAGAGAATGACGAACATGAAAGGGGAAAAAATGGCCGCCATTGGAAAATTTCTCCACTGTACACAGAGCTCAATGGCTCAGCGAAGAAAACTATTAAGACAGAACATACAGATTAAAATTAATTATACTCAGTGTCTTTTTTTAAGTACAAGTTCAAAGTGGCTTTATCACCGAAATATGAATCTACTATTATGTATTGACTCAACGAAAGGAATCTTGAATTGATTCCACCGCCACCAATAGAATAAATTATATTCAAACGTTAATGTATGTTTTCAAATTCTGACTCGAGGGTTGTTGGTTGCTGCTATTATTGATACTACTGGTTTTTTATATATAGTCTTGTCTGTATATTATTTACATTTCCATTTCATCTCTGTTGATTAATGTTTAATCTTGGGTGTTTTTTCTTTACGTTTATGTTCTTGTCAATGTGTGAAAAAAGTTGTTATGTGATATATACTAAGGTATTTTTATGAAGAATGGGAGTGAATCATCCTATTATTTTGCTCTAAATAGAAAGACTAAAGGAATGGAATGAGAATTAATAATGGGAGATAGAGAGAGAGAGATGGGCATGTGAGTGTGAGTGGCAGGACAGGAGATGTGTAAGCTTGTGACAGTCTTTTTGGACCTCTTTCTTAAATAGTTAGATCTGACTTTTTTTTTATTCAAGACAGTGTGGCAAACTCGTCTGTGATGTCCCCAAGATATTGATTGATTGGACAGAGATAGAGAGAGACATAGAACATTTGCTAATTCCACATGGGGCTTGTCTTTACACATTCCTTCATCAATCTTGTTGTAATCAACCAACAAGATTTCGCAAGTTGGTTTTTAATTTAATCCTTACAGAAAAAGGTCTCCATGTATTACAACAAGATTTCGCAAGTTGATTTTTAATTTAATCCTTATAGTAAAAGGTTTACAAATGGAGAGAAGTCAGTGAATATCATCATCTCTAAAATGACCAACAGAGAGCTACATTAAAACAAGAACAAACTTGGAACAAATCTCCAAGACCTTCCTTCCTTAAAGAATCCTTATTCTTCGCTGATTTACAAACAAATAAATCTTATGCATCTATAAATATATATATAAATTATATGAATCAATCACACAAAAACCCATGAATATTGCAGAATATTTGTTAAATTAATTAAGTGTAGATAGATGCTGCATCTCTGTAGGTTCTTCTTGGGATAGAAGCATGGACACTACTCGTGATCATGCTGCTCTTGATGTTGTTGTTGTTGTGAGTGATGAGAGTACTTCTTGAGTTGTCATGATACTGTTGTCTCTTTTGCTGAAGAGAGTGTTGTTGCTTGGCGTTGAAGGAACTAACCCTCCCTTGCTTCGGATGATGAGGTCTTCTTCTGGGCTGAGAAGATTTAGGGATGAAAACACCAGTCCCTTTGCTCTGTTCTTGATGATACATATATGGAGCCGTTTGGTAGCCTCCTCTGAACATACCCTGTTTCCACAAAGATTCAAGAAACATAATTAGCGATAGGTCTGATTAGAGAGAAATTAAGTGTGTGGTGGACAGAGGAACAAACCTGGAACGCTAGAGAGGGGGAGGAGGAAGAGAGAGAAACAGGGCTGAACTGCTCATCTTCATCCATGATGAGAAGAGAGATCTGTTTGCTTATGTCTGCAAAGAAGACATCATCATCAAGCTCTAACTCCATAGCCATTATATCTTAGTTTTCCAAGTTTCTTGAGACTGTTGTTCTGTAGAAAACAAGTCTTGTGTTTTTTTTTTCTTTGCTTCAAGTGGAGTTCGAGGGAACGTTGAAAGAGTCAAATATATAGGCTAGAAAATACTGGCCCTTAGAGAGAGGAAGAGAGAGAAGGGCATGTGGGTGGGAGAGTGGGGCCGGAGAAAAAAGAAAAAGATTTTGAACAATGTAAATCTAATCTGGCTAAGTCCCTACTATACACAACATGAAGGACAGAGGGAGGTTGTGCATTGATGTTATCCAGTTGTTAAATGTTTTAAAGATAGAAATCAAAGTTCACAAACAACCCATATCCACTCTGTTTTTATTACATTTACATATCTTAATAGTTTTACTAAATTACTTCCAATATAACTAAACTGAACCAACAGATGTTTAGATACCCTTGGTTTTCATTATTTATCATGATATTGGCCCAAAAAGCAAAATATTATTTGATAGAACCTAAGGAAATCTTTGTTATGGCTATAAGATCCTAAAACAGCCACATCTCAAGAGAGTTTGTGGTGACCAATTGAGGATATGGACAATGCACAATTTGAATTTTAGAGAGAGAGAGAGAGAGAGAGAGGGAGAGAGAATTAAACTCATTGATATGATATGGTTTTAAGATAGTGTTTGAGTGAAGTAGGGTCACACACCGATTCTACTTGATGATAGTTCATATAAACGATTTCCCAAGCAAACCTTGATGGTATATATGCAATATGTACACGATTATCTATTTTCTAATCACTTTCTCAGTAAAAAGAAAACATACGGAGTTCATACCATTTGTTTTTTTATTCTTTTTCAAATATGATTCATTTTTTGGGGGTCTTTGATTAGTGATTTGCATGCTCAAATCTTGTCCTTTCACTAGTGATAATGAACAAACAAGTCGTAGGATTTACCTTATCTCTTCGACCCATACTATACTCTATACTCCGTTTCAAAAAGCTTAGTTTAAAAGTCTCAAAGGGAAAGGTGCAAGTATAGCCACAAACGGAAGAAGAGAAAAAAAGGAAATATAGAAGTAGATAAGTTTTCTAAAAAATGTGAAAAAGACAAGTTATATGATAAATAAATTCGTTAAATTAGTTATTTTAACGTAAAAATGAAAATTAGTTGTTTTCTACGTATGTTCTGACAAAAATCATTAGTGTGCTAAATGAAAAAAAATATTTGTCAAATGAAGAATAATTAACACCATATGAAGCTTTTTCGCAAATTTTCATTATTATTGTTAGCCTAATTATTGTAATGTTAATACGTTAGTTTCTATATGCGATGTGACAATATCAGAGTTCCTGATGTATCTGCAATATACAGAATTAGATAGTTGGAAACTTGGAACTTCAGATTTTCAGAACCAGAGAATCCTGAAGATATGAACACACAAGATCAGCTTGTTTCAGGCTCTTAGTTTTTCATGTCTCAGGTGCACATCTTGGAGGTTAAGAATAATCATATAAACCCATCTGTTCGGAGTATAACAATTTTTTTTTTCTTTTTTTCATCACGCGGTAAGGATTTGCTGTCACAGCTATTAACGACAACCAAGAAAGACCAATAATAAGAACGGGACAAGTCAAGCTTCCCAATTATCTTAATGGATCTAGCTGCGATCAAAGGGCTGTTTCTCTCTCAGAGTTCATGCTCCAATGGCTGTATCCATGTCTGTAACACCATCAACTCCTTTGAAAACAACCCTTAGCTTCGTTAAGCTCGACTGTTTCTCATCGTTCTTGATGGCTGTGCCAAACACATGGACAGTGTCCTTCTGAACTCTTCCCATGAGGTCATACAGCGGCTTGCTTAGGTTTGGTCTGTGCATTTCTTCTAGAACCGGAGGCGCCTGCATATAGAGGCTGTCTTTGCCGTGTTTGACACTCGCTTTCGACAACATAAGCTTCGGATGTTCTTCAAGCATGTCAATGAACTACGAGAAAACAAAACATAAACAAAACGGCAACTGAGACGCGGAATTTTAAATGGACAACAGAGGTACTTTAGCATGATTAAATCAAGAATTAAGATATAGCTAAAAGGGTAGTATACAGCTCGGAAACAGTGAGAAGACTAACTAAGAACAATCATAGAGGGATGAAATTAAATGCATCAATGAACATAGCACAAGAGAAGAGGATAAGTGAGCATGGTTAAAGCAATCAATGGCTAAGAAAATAAGGATCATGGACGTATTAAATGGAGAATGAGACAATTGGGCTAGAGGAAAGACCTTTTGCAAAGTAATTGAGGTGTCCAGCTCAATCAGAATGCCCGGACCACATACAAGACAGTCTTTGTCTCTCACGAACTCGGTGACTTTAGTGTGGAGACCCTCCCCACCATTATACCTTGCGAAAATGAAAACCAACCAAATTGCTTCAGGATAACACTGATATTTCTTTGCAAATTCTTATTCTTATATATAAGTAGAAAAAACTGTAGCCCGAACACAATCAATTAAGGAAAAAATAAAGAAGTAGAGCATACGTCAGATAATTTGCAAGTGTTTTGCTGCATCCAGATACAATCTTCAAGGTTTCAAGTGCACAAGCTGCGGATATAATGGCGTTGGTGGATGCAATCGCCGGTATGATGTTTTTAACCACACCCTATATGCAGAAACAAAAAAAATTCTCTCAGATTTCCTTAATGGTTACAAATCAACACATGCATTCCATCTCACATGCTCAACGGGTCACAGATTACTGAAATGTTTAGAAAGGGACAAAAAAGTATTACATACTTGTGTGAGAGAGTATGTGACACCCGGAATTCCAAAAAGCTCGGCTCTCTTGACAGCCTGCAAAGATAATGCAAAATATGAAATAAGCCAAAATCAAAACGCATAGCATAAATAGGCAAAAGGATGACTAACCTCATCATAGACCCATTTCATATGTTCTGGCTCATCAGGATCAAAGGATTTTCCACCATGAACCTTCAGGAAGAATAGAGTATACACCGTGACTAAAACAAATACATAATCACTTGGAAGGAAGAGTCTGTTCGAAGAGAATTTTCTCACATACCTCAGGCCACTTGATTAGATGAGCATATTCAATGCAATGAGCTGCATTCCTAGGGGTTTCAGCAAGAGTGCACAAAGGAAACTTGACTTGAGGTGGGAAAAGCCAAATTGTGCATTCAAAACAGGGCGTAACTCCAGGCACGATAACTCTAGCATGACCCTTGAAACCTTCAGTTCCGCCATCTACCATCGGCTTAATTGTTTCTCCCCTCGGGGTATCATCTTCATCATACTCTATATATTCCACAAACACATGAGAGAGAGGAAGAAAAAAAAACACACAAAGGCAGAGAATTTGAAGTAAAAAAACATACCTAGAAACCCACAAGCTACCCCATTGATGTATCGCCGAGCTTCAATAGAGTCAAGACCAAGTGCAATGATATTAAAATTGTTGTAAAAGTCAAGCTCTTTGTCTTCTATACGTGAAAAATGCGGCACAATCTCCACTCCACTCACTCTCTCCATGACACGCTTTGCTGCTACCTCAGCCTTAGGCTTTCCTACGTCCTCAAGTCTTAATACAAAGACACAAAACCAAATCAAAATCTAAATTTCAGTTGAAAAGGTCAACGAATATTGAATTTGGAAGGTTTCTTGAAACCTGAAGAGGAACTGGCGATTGAGATTGGTGACCTCGATGCGGTCCATGTCAATCACATCCAAGTTACGAAAACCCGAAAGAGCCAAGTCCTTGAGGAGCTCACATCCCAACCCACCCGCTCCAACCACCAACACTCTTACACATTCCCTTATGTCGTCCCTCAGCTGTAACAACGGAGTTTCAGCTTAAACCATACAGAATTACCAAAAAAACCTCAAATAGAAGCCATTGGAGCCGAAAGATTGTTCTTACTTCGGTTCCGGGATTGAAGTCGGCGCCGACGAGATTCCCAGCTCTGAGAAGGAGCTTGTCGAGGTCTCTCGACTTACTTTGAGGAGCATCGAGATCAGCCATTGGAGCCGAAAGAACAGGAAGAGGAAGAGGAGCGAGAGAGTGGTGATTCACCGAAAACCGATTGACGGAGGAGAGGGAGATACCACGGGACACTGCCAACAGAGCTCCGAAGCCTCTCTTTGCTTTGTTTCCTCTTTCGCCGGACACACGATCCTTATACTTATTGGGTCAACACTGGGCTGGGCCCAATACTATATTATACGAATTGTTAATATAACTAGGTGAAACCCGGCGGGATAGTTTCATACGTTTTTGTTTGTTTATCTTTATGCTTTTTTTTTTTTTTT
>KE156037.1:468328-479399 GCA_000411075.1 Sisymbrium irio
TACAAATTGGAGGAGTTTGATTCTGCGGCGTCGGAGGAAGGCGATGACAACGTCGGACGGACGAACCGCAGTTTCTTTCTTTTCTCCGACCAACCGTCGGTTTTACTAAATGACAAAATTTGTTTTGTAATAGGCCCAAAAAAGTCCATTTGACTTTGACATGAACTTAACGACTCAACAACGAAGCAAAAAAGTTACCGAAATAACATTTTGTAGATCAGACTTTTTTCGGGTTAGATCGAATTAAGATTTCGAAATAGATTTAGGCTAAACCTTGAAAATAATTAAGGAGGCCCAATAATTTTAGAAACCCAATTTAAAAGGATAGATATCAAATTATGGAGAAAAATAATCATTTTATTATTGTATAAATTTTGGCTTTTTCTTAAGTTTTTCTATATATTTTAGCATTTTTTTTTTCTCTTACGATTTTTTGGTGGATTTTTTTTACCATTTATAAGTTTTTTTTAACATTTCGAGCAATTCGCGTTATGTTGTCTTAATGACATTCTCCAAAGATAGTTATATTCTTTAGAACATGAAGGCAAATCACCTTTATATTGTCTTAATAACTGTCCAAAGATGGTTATATTCAAAAGAATGTTAAACTCCAATTTACTCAGAAAATTGATATCTTATACCACCATGGTTTATCAACCCTATAATCAAATCTCTCAAAATTTCCTACAACTAATATTTGTCTTTCCTATAAACTCTCAGATGCAAAAAGAAAAGAAAAGATGATATTAGATAGTTATTTTTTCATAATCATCGTTTGTGTGAGTTTGCTTCTGGCTACTTATATCATTGCCGTCGTTCCCTGCATCAAGGGACAATGAGGAGCACAAGAATCTGGTTGACGTGGAAAAGGGTGAAACGGTCACACAAAATGTTTCAAACTCGAAGAATGGCTCGCGTTGCCGCCACTTATGGCACATTCCTAAATCTTCATAAGCATCATGTCCAGGCCTCTCGTCCTTAATCATCATCATCATCATCGCGTGGAGAGACCAATGGACTGCTGGATCCATAGAAATACCTTTAAGAGTTGGCTCTTTCATCCTTCAATTTATTTCCCATTAGTAATGTTAGTTCTGCCAAAGTCACTAAGTTATTCAAATCTTTGAAGATAAATGAGAAAAATGGTTCAAATTGAGGTATGAAACTAATCCTTGACTGATGAAGTCACACTTTGAAGGTAATGAGAGAGATATCTTTACAACAGAAGATGCTTTAACCTAATTAGTAATTACATATATCCCCACCCAATTAACCTAATCACCCAATCAAAAACCTCAGGCGTTTTGTGGTCAGGCTCTGAAAAAGCCTCTACAGAGCAAGAACGAGCTGTTTACCAAAAGATGTTATGTAAAGTTGTCTGAAACGCCATTGTTTGATCTTGAATAGTAACCTTCATGCTTCAGAAACAACGCATAGAGAATCTCGTTCCACGAATCAGGAACTCCAGGGAGACACCAATGGCTACAGTCTTGCCTATGGACCGGTGCAGGACCAGCCGAGCCTAAGTAGTACAGTGATGGATGACCATCGTTTCTTTGAGCAGCCATGGCCGTTATGTTCAACAGTTTCAGTTTAACCGCCTGTGATATTTTCGAGTAGTAAAGAGACGACAAGACATCTTGAAGGAGCTTCAGATGTTCCCATGTCTCTGATGGAACCAGAGAGGCTCCAAAATCAGGCAGTGTCTCCATATGACATGTTCCTCCGGTTCTCCAATCTCCTCCCCTGAATGAAAGAAAACCGCAGTTTTAACGGAACTTAGATAAGAGTAATCGAGGATTCTTGTTTTCTAATTATGTGCGACAAACCTGAAATGCACGGGAGCAAATGTGCGAAAGAAGACTTGAGTTTTGTTTGAATCAACCTCTTCTTGTATCCATTTCACAACGGTCTTCATAGCTCGTCTATATGCATGCTCTATCTTCATCTTCATTCTCACTTTTGCTCCTTCCTGAAAGTAACAACCTCTGCAATAACAATCCAGAATTGGTCAGGGAACAAAACACAAACTGATTGGTGCAAAAACTGTAAACAAGAAGAAAGAAAGAAGCTAACCCGCGAATAGTTTTCTCATAGTTCCACCAATGACCCGTGTTAAACACTAGTACATCCGCGTCTCTCCACTTGTCTGCATTCCAATCCATCGTCTCTAGTTTAAGAGTCGTCTTTACTTTTTCAGGTGTCCCTATAGGTGGACGACTTTGGAGAACCAAAAACGGTGCTCTATAGTATTCAACAGTGCAATTGTAGTCATGAAACTTGAACACAAAGAAGCCCATGTGCTTTGTGATGGTTCTGTTGTTCACTTCGTAAATCGAATCCTTGTTCTGGACTGCAGAAGACAGCATACAAAGAAGAGACTCCCACTGGTTTCTCCCAATTGAGTCTCCTACGAACACTAGCCGCTTGTTCCTTAGTTTCTCCAGCATCAACTTCGCATCAAATCTGCTCCATTTCATAACAAGAAAAAAGAGTGAGCTAAGTAACTCAACTGCAAAGAGACTTTTATTAACAACTACAATAATACTACGAGCGCCTATTGTTCTTCCTCCTACCTAATCTAATCCATGCCCAAAACATTTACTTGATCTCAGTGTGAAACAAATCCTAAACATATAATTTCTAATCCTAGACAATCTCTAAGGCAAAACTGAGCTAAGACATGTGATTAGGATCCATGTAAACAAGTCTCACGGCTTCATATAACAAAAAAAATCTTCGATAATATCACAAGGAGCACTGAAAGTGGCCTAAGCCTGTTTGGATGTCTCAAGAAAACATTTAGGCTACCAGTAAACAAAGCAGGAGAAACGGGTTTGCATTATCAGTAGCAAAACGCAGAAACATTACCTGGGTAAATTACAATGGGTAGGTTGCCATCTCCACTTGGTGTAGAACAAATCAGGTCTCCCGAACTCGGTGCATCTGAATCCTTCATCAAGAAAGCGGCAATCTTTGGACTGATACAAGGGATACGATTCGTCCCAAACCCATTTCCCATCGAACACATCACAGCCATTCCCACTCTCTTCAAGATACTCAACTCTGTTTTCGTTGGTGCTGTTGTCATCTCCAGACCCAACATCGAGCTCCTTGAGCCAAAGGAATCTCTCCGACTGATCCGAAAAGTCGTGACTTTTGGTTTGAGCCACAGTTCTGTAGTCGAGGTAGAAGAAGCTGAAGACTAGACACAAACCCACCAAGAAAAAACCCAAGACTCCAAGTGACGGCTCGAACACGAGCCTTAAACGCTTGAATCTCTTTATAACTTCAGGGATTGGCATAGCTTCATCGTCTTCGAAAGATGGGTTCTTCGACATCTGAGGTGGTAAAACGAGAAAGCAGCTGCGAAAGTAGAAGGCTTTAGCTCTTCCTTGGGTTGATTCTTCTTCTTCTTCTTCTTCTTCTTGTTGCTCTCTAAAAGGAACTCAAAAAGGGAAAAATGAATGAGAAACAAGAAAAGACAATGACCAGTGAAGCTGAAGAGGCAGCAGAGTTGCTTGAGGAGATATTAGATTCGTCAGATTAAAAAAATGGATGTAGCGAACAAAAGTACAAATCCAAAGCTACGATTAACTATTTGGGTTCGCTTTCAAAATCTAAACAAGTGAAAACAATAAAGAACACTCTCAACTTTTTCTTGACCGGCTTGTTTCACAAAAGGGTGAGAGAGAGAGACTGGGAGAAGTATGTATGAGTCGTGGGTCCTTTTTAAGTGGTGGGTCCCGTAGATCCAAAAGATGGCCCACGCGCGAACTTGGCGCGTAAAAGAAGTATCTACCACGAGGCGAGGTGGTGAGAGAGGTGGTGTGGTGGGGTCAAAGACGGCGTAGTTTTATTATGGTGTGCATTAAAACGGTTAATGCGTTTGGCACGTTTACTATTGTTCTAACCTTTTTATTTCGTCTATTACAATTTTACAATACGTACAAGCTCTTTAAAGTATACAGACGCACCTAAGTTTGGACATTTTACAAATCATAGCATATACTCGTTTCTATGCATATTAGGGAACTCCATTTATTTACTCATTCATTTGAGTTTATTTCCAAGCAAACTAGATTTCGAGGGTCCGTTGAACAAGGAAAGCTTAGCATTTGTTCCAATGAATAAAGAAAAAATTGATTTGGTAGATTCAATAAACTGAATTTGGAAATCAGATGGAATCTTCTAATGATTAAAGAAAAGTACTAGATTAATATACGAAGCTCTCGAAGCCGTCCATGCCGGAGATTTACATGGACACATCACATGTCATGTGTCTAGGGACAAGATTCAATGAGTCAGAGAGTGAGAACCGAGACAAGGTTGCGTACCGGCCAAGATCAAATTACCTTTAATCGTCTTATTATGAGATTACCAAGATCGTTAGAAAAAGAGCTTTTTGTTGAACTTGATGATTTCATGCTAATTCTAATGTTTTTATAATGATTTGGTCGAACTTTAAACGTAGAAAGAGTGTAAGCGAGAATAGATCTCATAATAATGCCATCTACACTGTTGCTTTCTCTTGTGTGTGTTCCTCCCACATTCTAGCCAATCAACTCTGATTTGAGAGAGCAGTCACGGTCACAGTGGTCTGCCTTTCTGATTTGCGAAGGCCAACCCAGTCATAAAAGCAAATCTTCATAGGGACCAAGAAAAAACTGGAATTGTAGTTGACTTCGAATGGTTTATGGTTTGCTTCAGATAAGCCATTTTCTTACCGAACAGAGATTGTTCGAGGTTGTTGATAAGAAAGGGTTCAAAAATGATTTAGACAATCTGTACTTTACTGAGATTCTGATTTTCTGAGTGATTGACAACAAAAACGGGCAAATGGTGGATAGTTACAGATTGATCTTAAGGTTGTTCCGAGATTAAGAAAAGAAAGTAGCAAGGTTCGACAAACTTTTCCCTCACAAGTTCACAGGTCTGTCATAAGAAACTGATATCTTCTACCTTTTCTCCTCCCACCCCTCGATATTGATATTGTTATTGTCCCACCTCGCTTCCTCTTGTTCATCTACAAGACCAGAGAACAAGAGAAAAACACAGTCAACACGTCAGAGCTATAAAAGTTAAGAGCTTCTAAGAGAGCATGGATTCCATTCAGGAAGCAATGATTAAGAACATAAAGCTGCATCACGGTTTTCATTGATCCAAGAAAAGTGAAAATGCATACATTGATCCACGCACAAGAGTACATGAAAACAAACTGAAGCAGAAAATGTATTTGTTTTCATAGAAACTTGACATGGCCTAACATCTATTTGCACATTGCGTGAACATTGCATGAACTAGTTATGATTAATGACCGAAGAATCATTGGCCATATTCAGCATGTTTCACCAATTGAACATTTCACATTGTTACGAACTTACGAATCGGAACCAGAAGCAAGATAATACCTTTGCAATAATGCCAATTGTCGGAAACAGAGATGAAAGATCTGAAATTTCACTTGAATCCGAGTAAAGACAGAACGAAAGTTTTACAAAACGCTGCAGAAACGAAAACCCCTCAAAGTAAATCGATCATCAACTAACCAGCAATCATCATTCACGGCATAAATCTATCTCCGATGACAGAGAAGCAAACGAACACACAAGAAAGAGTCGAGCTTTGAGAGAGAGAGAGAGAGAGAGAGAGTGAATACAAGACCTTGTTGTTGTTGGAGCTGAGAAGGTTGAGATTGAAGAGATCGTTCGTATTGTTCAGCCTTTTCAAGGAAAGGTTTGTAGCCAAGCTCCAATGACATGTAACCAAAGGCCAGTGATCCCAACACTACCACCGATGATCGAATCGCGTTGTCCATCGCCGTCCGCTTCATCTTCTTCTCTCACTCCGATTCCGTAAAGAGTTCGTTTTTTTCTCTCCTTTTCTTATAAAGTAATATAATAAATACACTGACCCTCCGAGTCAGTCAGAGAGTCCGACACTCGGTGATGTATCCGAAGCGGTGGAGCTACTAGGCTCCTTGTGTAGAATCAAAGAGAATCTGATGTTGGTGAAGCACGTCTTCATCTCTGGCTTGGGACGATTGACTTCTTCTCATTCACCTTCTTCTGCAACTGTGCTCAGAAGGCAACAGTTCTTGGTACGAACGCTTTGTGGCTCAAAAATCCATAGCCCCAAGCTCATCAGAGCAATGAGTTCCATATCGGAGGCCGACGCTGAGAGTGTTCTTAGAACCGTCACACCATCGCTTGACCCCAAACGACACAAAGGCCAAGCTGGTTAGGAATCTTCTTCGTCTCTACGTAATTGCTACTGTTTGTTTTGTGTCTTGTCCCTTCTTGTTTCAATTGTGTGATCGGCATCATATTCGAATTTCAAAGTTTGAGTCTTTTGAAGGTTACTTATGTTTAGCTCCTGTGTTGTAATTATATCTGTGACAGGGAAGATAGCTGTGATTGGAGGCTGTCGTGAATACACAGGAGCTCCATATTTCGCTGCCATTTCAGCTCTGAAAATCGTCAGTTGTTTTCATTTCTATTAGCCATCACAGCTTCTCTCTACTCATCTTTGGTTTTAAGTTAGCCTGTAAACAAAAGAGAAGACTGATTTCTTGTACGTTAACCTGTAGGGTGCTGATTTGTCTCATGTCTTCTGCACGAAAGACGCAGCTCCTGTAATTAAGAGCTATAGTCCTGAGCTTATAGTTCACCCTGTTCTTGAGGAATCGTACAGCATCAAGTGAGTATTCCAGTCTACAATGTGTGCTACTTCGACTGTGTGATTTCATTTAGTTGGTTTATTTATTAGAAAGCCAGTTTCATAATCTCTGTATTTTGTTATGGTGTATTCTAGTCAATTCAGTGAGGAAGAGAAAAGAAAAATCCAGGATAAAGTGCTCGGAGAAGTCGATAAATGGATGGAAAGATTTGATTCTCTTGTGATTGGTCCTGGTTTGGGAAGGGATCCATTCCTCCTGGTACAGACTACTCTGCTTCTGCTTCATCACATTACGTAATTTGATGTGTGAATGCTTTGGTGGTTGACTTGACGACTCTGTATTTCCAGGAATGTGTGAGTAAAATCATACTTCTTGCCAAGAAGTTCAATGTACCTTTTGTTGTAGATGGGGTAAGCAATGATACATAATAAAAGATTGGATCATTCGGATTTCTTCCTCTCCCGAATCTTTTTGATTGGTTTATCTCTTCATTGTTCCATATGACGATTCTGCAGGACGGGCTGTTTCTTGTAACAAATTCCATTGATCTTGTCAACAACTATCCGCTTGCTGTCTTAACCCCAAATGTGAACGAGTATAAGCGTCTGGTTCAGAAAGTGCTGAATTGTGAAGTAGATGAACAGAATGCTGAAGATCAGCTACGTTCTTTGGCCAAACAGTAAGTACAATACTCAGGTTACAACGATTTGAATCTGAATATCTCCACTAGCCATGTAGTGGGTAGTATTTCCACACAGCCCTAGGTTCAACTGTGGGCTTTCGGCACAAAATATCATGATGATAATGTTGGACGACTGTGTCATTTAGGATTGGTGGCGTAACGATTCTGAGGAAAGGGAAATCTGATCTTATAAGCAATGGGGAGATAGGTGAGTAATTCTTCTCCATCTTTTCTTTTTGGTTAGAAAACGTTGAGAGTGCCAAGTGTGATTATCATATCTATTTTTTGCAGTAAAATCAGTGAGTATATATGGTTCGCCAAGGCGATGCGGTGGACAAGGTGATATTCTCTCTGGGAGGTGAGTTCATTCTTTGATCCGATTGCTCGGGTTACCATGGTCCATGGTTAAAAGTCTATAAACTTTTGTAGCCACTAATAGTCTCCTACGTGCATTTGGTTTCATCTAGTGTCGCAGTGTTTCTATCGTGGGCGCAACAGCTTAAATCAGGTCCTGAAAGGTTAGATATCTCCTTTATATGCTCTGTGCGAACTTTTTTCTCAATCATTTTCCAGCTCAGTCGATTTTGACACTCTTTGGAAATTTCAGTCCCTCTGAAAATCCAGCCATCTTAGGATGCATAGCTGCATCTGGCCTGCTGAGAAAGGCTGCATCTCTGGCTTTTAAAAAACATAAGAGATCAACTCTCACAAGCGACATAATCGAATGTTTAGGTGAAAGGTATGCAAATTTTTTGTTACTGATTCCACAAAAAATTTTCGTTTCGGTATTAATATTTTCGGTTCTTTCTACAGTTTGGAGGATCTCTGCCCTGTAACTTAATCTGCCGAATACATGAACTAGAGTTGTCTTGCCTTGTACTACATCTCATTGTCTGTGATAAACTTCAAAGCTGCTCCTGTTTCTGTTATGTCTTTTTTCCTCAGTACTGTTCTTCTCGGTTATAAAACATGTGTTGTGATTACCAAATAAAGACTACTACTCAATACTCAGGACCAATCTCTCTAACCTCTTAGAGATCCATGTTTGAGAGTGAAGACAGATTGAGAATCGTGAGACGTACTGGAGAATTAAGTGGTGACCATGAGATATAAGGATAAACTGAAGGTTAGATTTTGGGTTTCTGAGACATAACTTACTGGGACAAAGACAATAAAAACACCAGAAGAGACAGACACGGGCTGTACAGAAAAGAAAAAGACAAAAGAGAGATACAACACTACACACATCATTACCAACCACTGATAGAAGAACTCATAGAACAGCTTCTTGTTTTCTTTACATCATTTTTTTTTTTGCTGTTGTAGAGCTTCAAGATTGAAAGATATGGATCTTGAACTTTTTTTTTCATTCTCCATCTGCAAGAACTGCCGCTCCTTCCACCTGTTTCCACCACCATTTGTTTGTGTTATGAGCCTTTTTAAAATGTAGCTGGAAAAAGTAAATTAGGTATGATTTGTTCTTGAGGAGGAATCAATCACCTTGAAGGTGGCTCCCCAAATTTCTTCCTCTTTAGCAGGAATGGCAGTGATTTTGTTCTTAGGGTTCTCAAAGCTCCTAAGCCCACCTAACGCAGTCGAGTAAAAACAGCCTGCAACGCACGCACAACCAATTAAATCTCTCCCAATCTAGCTTGTAATGTCCTGGAAAATCTTGAACGTAGGTGTAAAACAAAGAAAATGAAAAAACAAACCTTGAGGGAAGGAAGCAAGTGATTTCCCACAAGCACCTTTTAGCAAGTCAACGTCATCAGCAAATGCCACATACCCATCAGCTGTTATCCCCCAATACAATGGAACCTTACCAACTTGGTCCTGCGGCATATTTAAAATTTTAAACCGTTTTTTAACCGCCAAACTCGATCAAACCTCACTGTCAAAAAGGGTTTTTGAGGGGGATGAAAAAACTTACAGAAGCTACAAACAGAGTGGAGGTTGATTTATCGAAGACTACAAAGGCGAAATCTCCGCTTAGGTGAGCCACGACGTGGTTGGCCGGGTAAGGAGCTCTGTCACGGAGAGTCTTATAAGCCTCGATGACCAAGAGAACCTCGTTTGCATTCTTTGCAAGCCCATATTGTTGCTTCAAGCTTCCTAGGTTGTCAAGCGAGCCTTGGAACAGACAGAATATCTCATCCTTAGCCCCAAACGACCTGCATTTGTACATAAATGAACGAAAAAATATTAAGACAAGCCTGTACATAAGATAAGTTCAAATTAACTCAATTTGAGATCTCTCGAGGAGCAATATATATAAAGGGGTTAGACTTAGGATTTAAAGTTTTAAACCCATTAGAAGAAAAAAAATTATAGCTGTTAAACTTTTCAATGAGAATAGTCAGACGGATGAGTCAGCATCGGAACTTTAAATAGACATACAATTATGAATGTACTGGTATTGACATGGGTAGGAGCTAAAGATAGAAAGTGAGGCATCATAATTCATAAGGCTATCTATATTAATGCTTGTGGGGTTTAGTTATAGCATTATAGGGTTTGGTGGGCCAATCAAAGCTGCCTTTGTAGATTTGCCATATCCCAAACACATACTACCCCTCTAATTTTCTAACTATATAAATCGATTTGTCGATGAATTTCTGATATACTATATTATTTTTACCACATGGTGCGTTATAGGTCATGTTGTTGAGTAAACTGATTCATGGATTGTAAATAGTAATTGTACCAAATCGTTGGTATATCGTCAGAAAAAATAAATATTATATAATAACTATAATCCATCAAGTATGATCTCACGCCCATGTAGACGTCTCTATCTATGAACACGGACCAAGTTTTGTCCACTTTCAGTTTTCTACCAAAATCTAGATCTTCTTCACTTTATTCTTAAAATTTTGATTTTTCTAGTGCTATTTTTTTCCATTCCCGATTTGAAATCGGAGTCTCAGTGACAATGAGCCATGAGAGGCTTGTGAATCGTCTTTGGTGATCAACACAACTTCTGAGACGTGTCCTTGTTTGCCACCGTCACCGACAAAGTCAACTACTAAATTTTATTTAGAGGTATCTAAAGTTTGTGGATCCTTTCAATCTATATGTTAGGTCATGAATATAATAACATGTGAATACGTAAACTTGGATCCCATACATCTCATGATGAATTCTCTGATGAAACCAAAAAAAAAAACCCACTGGATCCATTAACGATTGAAATAAATACTTTTTAACCAATGGAGTCTTTACTTGGCTAAGTATTTAGGTCTTTTAAATTTTAATTTTTCTATATGAATCATCGTGCACACTAGATAATACTATGAATTTATGAAGCTATGATGTAGCTTGTATATGCATAGTTCTCGAAATATATATATATATATCTTTGAAAAAATATTTGGACTTTACTCTTTCATTATTGTCTGGGTCCACACACCACACCACAAACACATCACCCTAAGTTCAGTGGAGTGCTTATGTGAATCGGAATCTAAAACTATACTATTATCTACACGACTTAAGTATAATTAATGATTTTCACTAGTCCCTTCTCTTCTCTGTAAATTTAGATAAGAAAATCGGACGAAACATGGTCCGATTGGTCTATGCATGCAATTGAATGGACCCTACTTTGTTGTTTAAAGAAAATATTAATTAGATTCTCAACCAAATTAAAACGCTCGACGATGATTTCACCACCGTCCGATCGATATAATCGGACGGTAGAGACTTTGCAA
>KE156037.1:505205-519513 GCA_000411075.1 Sisymbrium irio
GCGAATGTTGGAGAGAGTTGCGAAGGGAGAGAAAGTGCGTTTCTTGACAGGCTAAGCAATCCCTGAGCTTCCAACGGAAACCCCTCGTAGCTTCTGCGGCCGACGCAGGCGAATGTCAAGGGCGGAGACTGGAACCGAGATCCGAAGCTTAAGCCATCCGGTGTAGAGTAGAAAAACATTAGGTCTTCACTCAAGGATCCAGCACGTGACGTGTTATCCACGGGATTGAACGGGTTTAGTCCGCAGGGATTGTCAGAACATCCAGGTTTGACTTTTGCTCCGGTGCCGGAGCAGTCTCCCCAGTCTGTAAGAGTTTCTTTACTTTCTTAGAACTCTGCTTCTATAAAACAAGATCGTGTCAATCAAATATGGTTGAATATTCTGACCTGGTAAGGGCAAGTTGAAAGGATTTGAGAGCTTGAGGAGTTTGCATTTAGAGGAATCAAAGTCTATCGGAGTATAAGAAGAGGAAGAGTAGCCGGAGAAGCAGTCGAACCAGGAGTAAGGTTGAGAGAGGTCGATGACGAAGCTGACGGAGACGGTGATGTTGGTTCCCATGTCGATGGAGGTGAAGTAGAGATTGGTGATTGGGTCTTTGATTACCGTTTGGATTGATGCATGAGCTTTATCTGGCTCCGTTGCGACGGCTGCTGAAGCGGAAGCGGCTGAGAGGAAGAGGAACAAGAGAAGATCAAGACGGTCCATCTTGTTGCAAATTTCCTTGTTAAGCATTGACTAATCTGATTTAATCTTAGTTGAGTTCAGATGTACGATGAAGCATACATTTGACAGCTAAAGATAGATAGTACTGTTGACCTTCAATTTTTAATTGCTCTCTAGAAATTCTTTTGTTCAGAAAAAAAAAAACACGTAGCTGGTAAATCAATTACCGAAAAACAGCAAACGCTCCAGCCGGAAATCAAACTTGGGTCTGTAGGTCGCAGGGTACTATTGTATCACTAGACTACTGGTACTTCTGTGTTAATTGTCTCTATGTATTCATTTGCAAATACAATGCCTTCTTTGTTTATTACCGTTGTTTTCTATTTCTTCCAAGTTCCAATATACATTCAGTTGATATTAATCGTTGTGATACTTTCTTAGCTCATCTCCGTTGTTGCTTCATTTGTATTTTTGTCCGGTATGTAGGTTTCTGTTACATGGTTGTTTTCCCCCTTAACCCACTCGCAGATATTTCATATTTTAAACTTGGACCATGTTAATGAGCCGAAACATATTGGCCCTTGATCTAAACCTGAATATATTATCTAAAATATTAAAATCAATTTTAAGCCCAAATAAATCTAAAAGCCCATATAATGATATCATTTCATCTGTTAAATATGTCAGTTCGATATTTCATCTGTTCATATGGTTTTTGCTGTATGGTATATGCATGAATGAAGTTTCGGCCCAATTTGTTTGAACTTTGATTTCCGGCTTGTTATAAGTCATATATATGAATACACCCAAATAGAAGTCTCACAAAGAGACATTAACCATGGAACAAATTTCATTTCAAATAGCAAGTCAAATTCCGATCATTGGTAATTGGTACACCACCTTGTCAATCAACTATTTACAATAGAGAGAATCCTATGATCATTGTACGATGAAATTGATTGCTCTTGAGAAATAAAAATACATAGCGTTTAATAATGGGATTTAAAAAGTTTACACAACTATAATCATATAAAATCGCAATGATAAAAGTAAAATTACCCATTCTTTTTATATATAGAGATTTTTTTATAAAAAAAGACAAATTATTTTTTCTACTAGCTTTATCGTGTAAATGATAATATTCATTTGTCATTCATATTTCATTTATCGGTTTACTGTTCAGAGCATTATAATGAACATTCTCAACAATGCAAAATCCAAACTAGATGGCTTCCCTTTGTTCAAAAAGAGTCTCTCTAGTGACAAGATGGTAAACCAAGACTTTGAGAGTTCATTTCCAGGTCACTACTACAACACTACAAAGCAAAAGCACAATATATCTATCTACCAAGAATGATTTGTATTTCAGTACAAAAAGCTTAATAACCTAACATTCCAATTGGTGATTGGAGAATTGTGTACACAACTACTAAAAAACGTTATCAACAATAACCTTCCCCGAAATATTTTTTAAAACGATCCATTTGATGATGTTGTGCAATCACTCACATGTTCCACTTGCTGTTCCTGTCTCTTAGTGTGTCAATTTATATGGTGGTGTCCTTTTCATACAAAGTCATCGAGGGATTTTGTGCAATTACAGTCCTCAGATTCTCTGTGATCTCTCTTTTTAAGTTAAACATATCGTACCAATCACTTTATCTAACTCCTATTTACACTACACTGCTTCACATGCCCAAACATTTGTACCCACTAATATTATTTCTCACTCTTCTTTTTATTCACATCGGCCAATGAATTAATTACTTTCTTCCGAATAATTGATTGTTTTTCGTTCGTAACGTACTTTGTCTTTAACTGCCCGGTAAGGAAAAATTAGAACTATTATGAATTACGGTAATAGAGAGAGAGAGAGGGAGTAATAATGAGGCGTGGGGGGTAGTGAAGTATGGCGAGAAGTGGGGTCCACTTGCTTGAAAATTCACCGTACATGAGAAAGATTCCCATATTAGATACGTGGGTCCCGCAGCCTTTCCCGTAACTGACGATCCTCACCGTCAACTATTATTTACCCCTATGTTTAAAAAATATCTGCATAGCACCGAATTATCACTACTACTACTCATCGGCTACCCGGCTCGGCTCATCGATCGTTCGGATTTTCCGGTAAATTTATACTTTCAACCCTTGTAGGTTTCTTTCTCTCTTACTTGTAGCCTTTAACTTCCCTTTTTGACTGCTCATTCGCAGAATGCAGATAGGAAGATTTTTTTTTGTTATTCGCTCTTTTTGACAGACGTAACAAGCAAATCAAGAATCTGTTGATTTATTGACCAGTTTTTGTTTATTTTTCTAAATTGCAGCGACCATATTGTGACGGCTTTTTTTGTCATTTGATTTTTCTAAAATTAAAACACATACTTCTACAATAGTTTGAAGGAGGAAAACTGAATCGACAGGACAACTTAAATGTCTCCAAAGATTAAGGCCTGCGGAATACGAATTTTCTGGAATTAAAGTCTTAAACAACAAGGAAATAAAACTCCAACTTAAAAAAAGAAATTCCGATTAAACCTAAATTAAAAGATTTACTCTAAATCTGCTGAAATCAAATGAATGGATGGGACATAACAATATAAAATATCAATTAAAAAAAAAACCTGCTTTTTTAAAAAAAAATCTGGAGTAATTCTAAATCAAAGTTTGTACTAACTTTTTAAAACCTTTTATAAAGACTAAAATATTACTTGAATTGTCTACAAATGGTGAAACAAAGGAATACAAATATATTCACATTTTATAAATGTCTCATGGTTCACCGAGTTTGAGTTTTTTCGAAATTTTCGTTCTTTTCTGGATGTCATATATTTGTAGTTGTTCATGGATTTATGCTATTTTAGATTTTTCAAATAACCTTCAAAATGATTACTATCTGCAATTTTTAAATTTGAATGTCAAAAAAAGATCCTCGAAATATACTTTCCACCTTGCTGTTCTAGATTTATAAGTATATATATATGACTGATACATATGGTCTTTTGTAACACTTTTAGCGATGGCTACCGCCACTTTGCTCCTCTCAACCCAGCATTACATGTTCCATACTCCAACAGGGAAACTTATGCAGAAGCGGATAGATGACAATGATCAGTGAATGATGCAGATGAAATTTTTGCGGATTGACGAAAGATTCTCGTGCTGAGTTGAAGGTGTGATTCAAAGATGACTCTTCTTCGTCTCATGTTATCGATACTTTCCACTGCCCCGTAAAAAGGCTTTAAGCTCTGGAGGGAATCATCGAAAATATATAATCTTCTACTATGGTCTATGGTAGACAGAAGATTCTACGTATATGTGCCCATATAGTTACTTACTATCTTCTCTTTTTATACTCGAAATGGTAACGTGAATAAAAGATCTTTCGACCAAAAATTTTTTTGTCCGACTTAGAGACTAATTTTTGTTGGTACGAGACTTAGACCATCTCCAATAGACAGAATCTCTAAGGGATTATTAAAATTATTTTAATTATAAATTTTGAAGTTTTGTAAGTTGAGAACCTCTTTAATATGGATTAAAATTGTATGCCTTCAATGGCAGAACCTCATTGAGGTTTTTTAAAATACAAAATTTTGTTCACCATCGATTTCAAAGAAAGCCAAAGTCAAAGAGGAGATGAAGAGAAAATAGAATTATGAACAAAAACGAAGAAGAGAAAATAGGGAAGACCGACAATTTTTTTTTTCTAAAATTGCAAACCAATTAGTTATCAACACGTATGGGGCTCCTAAGGTTTCTAAAAATGTCATACTCAGAACTGGTTGTGCACTGTTTGATCTTTTTTGATTTTTTTTTTTTACCTTTTTGTTTAGAACCTCTCTTTAAAGCCTCCCATTTGGAGGTGGTCTTAGAGACTAATTGTTTAGTGATCGGGTTGGATAGCATCATGCATAAAACACTAGACGATCGATTGCAGTATGTTTTGGTATGGACAAATTAAACCAACCCATCTCTCTACACACACGCAATTTAATGATTGGTTCGTTTCATACGTAACATTTTGCATGCTAACAAAGATACAGGACATGTATGGTTTGCTGTATCTATAGAATTCCCTTCGTAGGCTGAGGGTGATGTCATTGTGACCTGCCAAGTTTCGAATGTTGTGGAGATCAGGTTGACCGACCTTTCCGAATATGATCGTGTTTGTGATGTTCATTTGTCATTAGTTGGTTTGTAATTGGAAAATAATTCCTAACAATGCAGATTAAAGCTGTTGAATAGTGAAAATAAATTTGAGAAACTAAGATAGTTTAAAAAATAAAATAAACTCTAGAAACTTAATATTTTTTTCGATCTAGTTTGAAACACTAATGTGAGAATAATTATTGAATTACCCATATTTATAAATTGTTTTGTAGTAGTAATATATTATTGATTATTTTATATTTAGTAGTATTATTCTAAACTATTTCCCAGGGTAAATATTGTTTAGAGATCGATTGACACTGGACCACTGATCATAGATTGTGAGTGGAATGATATTTTTAGTTTTTACAAAGGCGAAGCGAATGTGTAACAATATACCTTAGAAGTCAGTGAAGAATTATTCTTTGTCGAAGTAAAAATAATTTGCTATTTCAATTCTAAGGGAATAATGTTATTAATCAAATATAAAGTTGGGTTCAAACTTGGAAATTAGCAAACAAATATAAGAAAATAATTAGCATCGGACCATAATTGAAGGGTTTTGTCGGTCATGTTTTAGACCAATCCATCTCTTTTGTAGGGTAAAGTTACAACTAATAAGTTCTCAGCCATCCCAACATATATTTATATATTGGGTGTAAGTATTTATATACCAAGCAATTCGCTTCACAACTAAAATTCCAGTGACAATGAGAAAGGATTTCAATGTGCAGAAATAAATATTGCGCAATTCGTAACAAATGAGGATGCAACGTTCTTCCTTTCTTGGGGTGGAGGATTTGACTGATTTTGCTGCATCTTTGAAGACCAAATCACGATTTTAGCACATCTACAAACTTCATCAGCACGAAACAAAATAATAAACGTGCTTGTAGTTTGACATATAAGTCGAAGTAGGTTAAATATAATGGAAATTAGTTTTAATGCAAAATATATAAACTTAGAACACTCTTATTCCAGATATGTCGAAGAAGTTTTCAATATAAATAATTAAATAACTATTAGATACCTCAAATTTGATACTTCATCCAATTTTTTTTTTTTTAAATTACTCTGTGAAATCTATGTAAAATATCTATTTTAAAACTAATATGTCTGGTATGGAGATGTTCTAACTTAGTTACTCATTTGGTTCTTAAATGATTGATATTTTAGTTTTTAACAAGAAAATTTAAAATTTACTAGAATAACCATTTAACATTTTAACAATAAGAAATTACTTATTTTCATTTAAATTATTGAAGACAGAATTGGTAGTATTTAACTAAAATGTGTATTTAAAATCTGAAACATTAAACAACTATTTTTTCTAAAATATCTGTTGTGGTAAACAGCGGGTATATATTCTAATTAAATTATTAATATCGTTTTACTGGTTATTTCATAAAAACCAAACCAGCTCTATATAAGAAAAAAAAGAATAAAACCGAATTTTGTCGGAACTAACAGGAAATACCTTTCTCTGAGCAATTCAACAAATTATATACTCTCCAAACTGGATAAAGTAAATAGCAAAAAAAGAAAGAAAAAAAGTTACTGAAACAATGATCTGAATGTCTACTTGTAGGCTAGCCATGAAAATTTAACGGTGAAAATGCACAAACGACCTCGGAAATAAAACAATCACAATTATGTCCAAACACATGACATTAAATTGCGTAATTTTGTTTAACTTTTCCCGGTCATTAAGTCGATGGGAAGAGGAAAAATGTTAGCCGTTAAAGAATGGAAAAAAGATAACCGGAAGCAGGCGGTGAATTGGACATTGCCATGTGAACATCACTGACACTAGACCGTTTTGGGTCTTGAGCCATCTCTACTTCGAACTCCTCACTTTGACTCTTACAAGTCTTTACCCTTCTTTTAACTCACTTTATCATTTAATTAATTTAAACACCTTTCACTAATTTCTTCTTCTTCTTTTTAAAGTAAAATCATTTTCCCTCCACCCTACGAGTCTAACCGGGTACTTAAGTCACTAATCTGATTATATTATACCGATTCTATATTTTAATGTGAGTCGTACGTTTTTATATTTTTGCAATTAAATTACCAACATGTGATTATTTTTTATTTTGGTCATTGTATATCCACACAAAAGACTAAGATGATATTTAATCTAAAGACTTGACCGCAACTTTAGTTGACCATTTTTAATGGTGTTATTAAGAAACTACTGTATGTCATCTTATCACATTTAAAAATTAATCAATATATTTAAAAGCTTTTCGTGTATGTAAACGAAAATAAAAACAAATCATACACTCTATATAAAAATTTGTATACTTGTATAAAAGCAACTTCAGCTGACCATTTTCAGTTTTCTTTGGCCGTTTTAATGGTATTATTACGAAGCTGCTGTATATCATTTATCACATTTTATAATTAATCACTGTATTTTAGAGTTTTTTCGTGAATGTTAAGCCTATATAAAAATTGTATTCTAGTATAAAAGCAATTTTAGCTGACCATTTTCAGTATTTCTTTGGCCATTTTGAATGGTGTTATTAAGAGACTACTGTATATCATTTATCACATGTTTAAATATTAATCACTAAATTTTTTCGTATATGTGAAGGAAAAATAAAAATAAATCATATACTTATAAAAATGTGTATTCTTTTTTTTTTTTTCAACAAATGTGTATTCTAGTAGTATAAAATATATATTGATCATGGGTTCAAATAATTGAACATAGTTTTCTGAATTCAAAGATTAGTGTTTAAGTTTAAAAAAATCTTTAGGTTCAACTAAATTATAAATAAAACATTCGTTGATAATTCTATAGAAGTAAATCAACATATATTTTTGGTAAATAACTGCAAATAAATCTGATGTTATAAAAAAAACTGCAAATAAATCTCTATCTAAAATAAATAAAAAAACATATAATTTTACGTGCAGGCAAAGAATAAGTTGTTACATTTCCTTTTTGTTAGATACGATAATTGTTATTTTATCTACAATAAATAATTTATATATATATATATATATCATAATGAATGGCTAAAAATGCAGGGAATGAGGTGAGAAATAATAAAACAAAATAAATAATCATAAAACAAAAATGCAAGATATTTGATGGGAATTGGGTGAAGTGAGCTCTGACCTGTTTTGTTTAGTTAAATAAATGTTATCCTATCTTTCACGTGGTGCTACCAGAAACATGTCTGAGGCTCGAGTATGACAATTTCAATTCGTATGCTTGTAACAAAATATATGAACAAAAACAAAACAGAAGAAATAAAGGAAATGAAAAGATTGGTATCGACCCATTAAAGCTCACCCACTAAGTTGAATCAATCATATGCATTACAAGGACAAGTCTTTTCTGATGAGCTTTTTTTTTGGATCATATGATAATTGATCATCTTTGCACTATACATTAATTTACATACAAATACACATAAACAATGGATCTTATATATAAAGAACAAATTATTAGTTGTAAGAGAAAAAAGACTGTTGCAACATTCTGGGTTGTCAAAATAAGCATTATCTTTATCTACATGTTGACCCACCAAAAAATCTCAGTGCCTCTCAATATTTTATCTCATGCATATCTTAATCGAAATTGTTTTCTAGTATTTTAAGTTTCCGTAAGCCCGTGACCCGTTCGTGTCCTATTGCTTGATTCCTTCAACTCTCTTGTATATATTACACATGTTTTGTCGATAACACACACCACTTACAGATACATGCATACTTAAATTCGGCTATTAGGGATGCAAGTTAATGAGTAACAATGTAGTACATGTTCGCAGAAATTGAAGTACAGTCTTCAGTCCAGCTATGTTCACAGTCATGTGATTAATTTAATACGAACAAATCGCTCGGGTTTGGTAGATTGGAAAGGCGTCTGAGATGTTGAATATCAACGTGAATTGATGAGACTGACATACTTTTTTTTCTTTTTTGTGTGCACAGAACCGTAAAACTATATAATACAAGGAATATGATGACTTTTATTCCCTTCCTTTTTCTCGTAGACAATTGAATAATTCGTTATTTCTCGGCTATAGACTTGACTTGGCACTAATCGTGAGTCCAAGTTATGCGAAAACTCGTATATGCATAACTCGGCTGTTAGGCACAATGTCCATTATAATCAAACGATTCCTTAAAAGCAATATTTTATTTTGAGAAAATAAAGACATTAAAGAGAACATAACACAGACACTAAAACTGGTAACTGAAACAATTTAATAAGTAACTTAAGATAGTTTAATTTAGATTAATATAGTACTATGAAACTGTAAGAAAGCGTGTGGTTCAATTATTGATAGTCAAAGACTTTTAGCATACTTGCTTAGTTATTTGTCAAAGTGGTCTTTGCTTTGCTTCGTCTATCAGCTTCACGTGAGCCATTTAATTTTTCTCCTTTTTTTCTTTTCAAAAGTCAACAGATTAATAACTTTTATAATGGGAAGGTAAGTAAGTAAAAGTTTTCGAAATTTGATAAACAGGAGGGAAGCAAAAAAACAGAGTGCAGAGTGCACTAAACTTTAGTGTTTATTTCAATGCATATTTGATTTAATTTTGTTAGGTTTTGTATGAAAATGTTTGTGATAATGCGTTTGTATGAACAAAAGCATGCATTGACCATCTGGTAGATCGTTAGAGAATATTATTGACAAATATAAGTAAATGTCAAGGAGAAGAAGTTAGATATGAGATAAAAGGAATGTTTTGCAATTTCTATCAACTAAGATAAATCGAAAATGACCTAACCCGAAATTAGCTTATACGAGTTTTACTTTAGATCGATATTCTCTGTTTTTGTTATCCTCACGTATAACCACAAAATATCACATATCAAATTCAGGATAAATGTTGTGAGCTTTCGAGTACTTTTTTTTACATAGAGCTTACAGTATTCAGTAGTCGAAGTTTCACCAAACGTGTATCTATTCTATCCATATATCATTCGCTCATGTTAAATCGATATGTGTGGGATTTTAAGTAAAACCTCCTTAAAAAATGCCCTGATATTTCTGAAGCAAAAAAGTCGAAAGCTTTTTTTTTTTTTGTCTGAGTGTTCCGCTTGATTGTTGTTAAAACTCAAAACGATTCAGATCCTTGGGTTCCAAATAAGACAGATTTGACTTTTGTTGGTTTGTAATATTCCCTCTTTCATCATCGGAAACACAAACAAGCCTCTCCATGTGCTCACTTCCTTCTCCAATAATCTCTTTTCGGGGCACTCAATATCACACACGCTCTTTCTGTTTCTGTCACATCCATCTCTGTATTTTAATGTCTGCAACCAAAAAAACTTATATTGCATGTATTTTATTATTATCTTAAAATACATCGCATACAAAAAAATGTATATATATATATCTATATACATAAGGTTGGAGTTTTGGAAATTTTTTATTTTACTTCAAAAGTATCATATTATTAAGTTTCAGGAAAAAAATTCACTTAAAAAAACCAATTAGAAACCTACAAAATTTTCGTTTTTATTTATAGTAGAAAGTAAAAGAAATGAGAGTTATCTTAACAAAATTCACATTTTAATTTGATTCAAATTGGTTATATGTAAAAAATATTCAATTATTTCAAAATAACACAAATCATGGGTATTTTTTTATATAATTTTTTCTTGATTTGAACATTTATATTTCTTTTAAGATTTTTGTACACAAGTTTCTTTAAATTTTTAATAAAATAAAAAATAAAAAATATACTTCAGATATTGTTTATAGATATAATGGTATTAATTAATAACAAAATTATTTTCGGATCCATTCTAAATCTGTTCTAAATATTCAGATATCTAAAAAATTGGATTGTAAAATCAAAAAGAAAATATGTATATTTATAATATACATATATATTATATTATGGATTTTGATATTTATGGATATTATAATGTTTAGATGAATATATGTAATATAAATATTCGGAGGTCATTAATCTAAACTAGAATAATTAAAATTTGAATTTAACCAATCCGATACATTTAGATCAGAATTCAAATATCTTAAAGAGTGGATATTTAAATCCATTTCATTCCTAATTTTGAAAATCCTTATTGAACTTATGTTAACTTGTTTGGTATCCTAACAAAGTTTTGGTTAATATTTTTTTTTTTTTTTTGACAAATAGATATGAATATCGTGAAGTACATACAAATTGGGAAGAAAAAGATAAACTTTTTTGGGGCAAGATATAGACTCTACCATAAATATTTATAAAAAATCTAATTTAAGTTAAATTAACGAATAGGTAAATCGGCTAGTGTCCGCAATTCGATTGGTATGCAGGTTTCCATGGTACGAATAGGGAACAATTGCGTTAATTCATAGAGCTCCTTAATTTGTTTTTTCTTTTCTCTCTGATGTAATTATGAAGCATACCAACTTTTATAAATTACGTGGCCCCTTTAGTACTACAATTATTTATTATCAAAAATGTCCTTTTTTATCCTTTATATGTGACATGACAATTATGGCAAATTAACGGCGTTAACCATAACATCACGTCATCATAACTCACTCGTCGTTCGCGCGGTTTCGTAACCGGCGAGCAAACAGAGTGAGTGAGGGAGGGAGGGAGGGGAAGTAGGTCTCACGCGTCTCCTCGACAGGCGAGCTCCCTCTCTGGCGCCATCTGATATGAGGGTACTCCAAATCGGACGGCTGTGATGCAGACGTTAAAACGCTCAATAATTCAATGCTCATGGCTTGGCAATATCTCATTGGACAGTTCCTGAACACGAAGGTTATCTGACTAAATCAGCCTTGTAACAGAAGCTTAACCTTTTTGGTTTCATTTTCTCTGGTTACCAACAGTCACTTTTTTTTTTTTAACTTGATTCATATATTTAATTCATAAAATAATTTTTCCACCAGGCTATTGTGGTAAAAGAAATTTCTTGAATTCTTAGATTTATAGGTTATTAGCGACTATAAATTTGTATTCTCAGTAGAAAGATGGGAATAAGTGTTTTTTATTGGTATCAGGATGAGTGTATATTTCCTCAATATAATCCAGAAGTTTATGTTGATGATGTTCTTACTCGTATTCAAATCCATATATATGCTTGAATGAAAAACATGTGTTCTGTAATATGTGAATACTGAAAATTCACTTTTTTCCTTTTTAGCCATGACTATATGAAATGAAATAATACGAAAGGACAAAAAATAAAGAAACTATGGGGCCCAAAGAGAAAACAGGGGAAAAGGATGGATTTGATTTGTCAAATACTCGTAACGGGTTTTAGTTGGTAAAGTGTAAACGCAGTTTTACGTGAGTAGTAACTCTATTGATTCACCGTGGGGATAGCGTTAGAGCTTCAAAAGACAAGCAAGGGATGAACAAGTGTCGGACCTCGAGCAGCCTGTTCTCAGCCTTACTTGTCTTCTCATTTCAACACATACTTTTGGTCCAAGTAAAGGATTAATCTGATAAATATGTAATACTCTAAGAAAACAGACAAGTGCAATAGTAAATTTGTTTTTCTCTAGATATTACTAACTACCGCATATAAGAGGTTTAAGTTAAATAATCAAATAAAACTTTAAAGAAATAAAAAGCAGAATACGTATGAAAGAAGCAAAATCTGGACGAATCCAAAGCGCTTCTTTTGTAAGTTTGTGTGTTATACGATGAAAACATTTTTTGAAAAAAGAAAAAAGAATAAGAAGAAGGAGAAGAAACGTGTGCTGAGTCTGTGACGCGAAACACTAATAGATGCCGCAATCGTCCATTTAATTTCACTTATATGGGTCCCACTTATCATCGACATTGTCATCATCATTATCCTTGATCAATGCATTCATAACATCATCATACTGAATATGATGACGATGATGATCATCTGTTTATCTGTTACTCAAAATAAGCTTTGATTTGAGATTGAACCAGCCTTCCTAATCACACACGTTAGGAAGCCTAAATACTGACTAGTCAACCTTAACGTTTCCGGACGCTGAGAATGCATAGCAAGACAACGTACCGCTATACTGCAACCAAAATTCAACCCCTCCCCATATGCGATAAAGTATCGATGAAATATATCGAGTAAGAAAAATATGTTGACTGTGCAAATCACTGTAGTGTCAAAATTACGAAATATGTATTACTTTTTCTTAATTTACTGAACAAGTAGTATTGAAAAGCAAATGTTGCCATCCTCACATTCAGCGCTTCTTATTGTCTTCTTTTTTGTTTCTATTTTATTTTAAAAATACCACCGATCTGTTTACTTTAGTCTTTGTAATCTTTTTCCTTTTAGAAATCTATTCAAACCTAATAATAAAAGCGAAAGATTAAAGCTAAAACCAAATGGACAAAATGATCTAAAATAATAGTGGGTGGGACACAATATCAATTCCATTACTCCATTATGTTTCCCCAGTTTGAAAAAGAAAATAAACGAGTTTTTAATAATTTTACAAATAAATAAAACAGAATTTTTGGAATCAAAAGTGTCAATATCACTAAACACACCCAGAAACTAATTCCAGAAGGGTTTGGTATCTAACCAAACGTGTCCATCGCAGTTGCGTACGTTCTTTATAAGAATGACAAAAATCGTCACAGAACTTTGTATAAAAGAAACTCACTCCATTATGGCTTTAATATTCATTATTTTCTACATATAGACAACTATGAACACTAGGATCTCAATAAGAAAGTAAGAACCCAGAGAAAAAAACAATACCTGCAATATAAAATATTCGTTTGATATATTATGATTCTATAAATTACTTAAGAACTATCACAATTTAAAAAAAAAACCCTAATATAACTTAGGATTCGATCCGTTGGAGTAAAAAGAGGGATTCTAAGAAGCCCCAATAATTAAGAAAAAAAACCCCATTTCCATGTATAATCACAGACCGGAAGGATACACAAACTATGGAAAGTTTTGATGTTGTTTTGCTTTTTTGTTTGTTTTGCTTGCTCACATAATATTGCAGCTTGATGTGTTCTCATCACTGAAGTAATGAGAATACTGATCACCACCATGGGGCGGATATGGGTATGGACACGGGTACGGGTAAGGATGTTGTTGGTGCGGTTGAGGTGGCAAATAGTTGACAGCGGGTGGTGGTCGAGCGTACATCATTGGCTGGAACCGCTCGTTGCCCATGGCTCGTTGCTGGTTCATAACCGCAGCTAAGTATTGTTGTTGTTGTTGCTGTTGCTGCTGTTGTAAGTAGGGGTTTCCCGGCATCGAGTCTTGGCCACCTCCGGCGCCACCATGCCCTTGGAAGTATCCTGGCTGGCCTCCTCCAGAGGGGCCACCGCCGCCACCACCTCCTGGACCCATCGCGGGTAATCCTTGAACCGCTTGCATATTATTATTACCCATTGGACCAGGGCCACCACCCATTGATGGTAGATTACCCATTGGACCACCCATTGGCATACTCATGGTCGGAGGTCCTCCACCTCCTCCGCCTCCCATTGGACGGAAACCTGGCGGGAGTCCTCCACTCATGGGTCCTCCACCGCC
>KE156037.1:519626-542937 GCA_000411075.1 Sisymbrium irio
GCATCATGTTATTAGGTGGCATCATCATGTTACCACCACCACCACCACCACCACCCATCATAGGCTTCATCTTGTTAGGCGGAGGAGGGTGGTCGTCAAACTCATCGTCGTCCAAATCATCATCAAACTCGTCGTCTTCATCAAACTCATCATCATCAAACTCGTCGTCACTGAAATCGTCATCATCATCTTCAGGAACATCAAACTTGACAGCCTTCTGATTAGGGTTCGGAGGATTCTTGTTCATAGGAACAGGGCCAGGGCCTGGACCCTTTAACTGAGGAAGCTTCAGATCTTGAAACCCTTTCATCTGCTGTAGCTGTTGAAGCTGCTGAAGTTGCTGAGGATTCAGCTGCTGCATCTGTTGTGGAGTTAACTGTGGGAGAACCATCTTTGGTGGGCCCCCTCCACCACCTCCTCCACCACCTCCACCTCCTCCTCCGCCCCCTCCACCACCGCCTCCTCCACCACCTCCCTTCTGGCCTTTGTTATTGTTTCCACCGCCGTTGCCACCACCGCCTTTGCCACCGTGGTCAATCTGCATGCCTTTGAACTGATTGGCCAAGTTGGGTTGGTTCTGAGTGGTGTTATTTCCCTTTGGTGCTCCCCAGATTTCGGCATGTTTACCAGATTTCAAGAGCTTCTTGATAAGAACCGAAGGGTCTACGTTTCCAGATACCGTCACTTTCCCTTGCTCTGCGTCTATCTTAGTCGTGAAAACACCTGTTTCAGGACCCAAAAACAAACTTAGTCCAAAGTCAAACAAAATCTTTATTTAGAGTTCAGTCAAATCTGAATTGAAACAAAAAAGTTCATAAAGTCAAAATGTAGAAGGTGAGATTTCAGAAGGTTTTATTTTTTTTGTTTTTGTTTTTGTTTTCTTGCTGCTCTACCTTCAATCTTCTGCAAGATTTTCTTCACTTTCTGCTTACAGCCATCACAGTGAATGTTCACTTTAAGAACACAAGTCTACACAAGAAAAAAACATGACAACAAAAACAGAGTTAACTTTCATAGTACTGTAAGAATATTAACATCGAAACGAAAGAAAAAAACGTGGTGAGCTAACCTGTATCTTCATAAACTCCTCTTTACTCATTTTTCCTTGAATTGGTTAAGAAGTTGAAATCTATCTCGCTGCTAGATCTTACACAACTCCTATGGTTCTTGAAAGTTTGATCTGCACAACCAAAAGAGTTGAAAATGTTACTTGAGTAATACATTCAAAAGACATATAAGCAAACATAACTGTGAACGCACGCGTATTTTTTACATTATCTTAGAAAACAGTAGCTTTGAGAGAAAGAACTCTCTTTTCTTATTGGGTATTTTCCATGGAAGACAAAAATGCAGAGAGAAGATTTAGAAACAGAGGAGGCAAAGCAGAGACTTACTTGAATGAAGAGAAGAAGAAGAAGAAGAAGAAGGAAAAGAAAGTTTCAGACTTTACAGTAAGTTTGGTGAACATTAACTTCTCTACTTCATCTATTTCAGAATGAGAGGGAGAGAGAGAGAGAGAGAGAGAGAGATGATGCAAAGTTGCTACTTCGTTATCTTTTTTAAGATGTGCTTTAATTTATTGGGGAGAAATGGAGTGAGTGCAAGTACTCTTGTTTTGGGCTAATATGTATAAATATTGTTTTTAATATTTTTTCTTTCATAAACATTATTTAATGATAAGATGTGAAAAGTTATTGTCAAACTAGATTAGGAGTATGTGTCATAAAAGAAACTAGATTAGGAGTATTAATGGTATCACCGTTCGTTAATGTTCTAAATTCCATATCGATATATATAAATCTCTCTTTTTTATACTCAAATACAATTATATTTCATTTTGAAATAGTGTAGATTCAGAAACTTAAAACGTGATATATTTTTCTATTTTGTCAAGAGTTAGATTCCAAATTAACAACTGATCATTGAGATATAAACGTTGGAAATGAGGACTAAGAAGAAAGAACATTGTGAATATTCATGAATTCCTCTATGGTATTAGCCCTACATAATTGTATAAGAATGTGCATTTATTTTTAATTTACTCCTCGTCGCATTTAAAAGGTCGGCGTATGTGGCTCGGCTTAGCTCAACCAAACAAACAATTGTTTTATGGGAATTAATCCAATTATATTTGGTAATGAACCCGTTAATTTAACGTTACTTTGTGAGAAAAACGTGAAGGTGTTCTCTCTTTATTCCTTCCGTATAAACCGGTCCTAGGAATTTTGTGACATTAAATTTAGGAACGATTCATTCTCACTTACCTCAATAAATTAAATACGAAACTACAAAACCCAATCGATCTTGCTGTCTAACTAAACCTCTATCATCTTATAATCTCTTTCTCTCCATTTTGTTATAGAAAATGTTTAAAAGATTGTATTTTCTTGTTGAAAAAAAAAGATTGTATTTTATTTAATTGGCTAATCTTCCAGTTTCTAAAAAAATTTAAAATCTGACGAAAAAAAAACTTTAAAATCTATTTGAAAATTTATGCAGCTAGATGCTATTTTTTTCTGACCATGTTAATTATATTTTAACCTGTTAATTATCTATAATATAATTAATTTTCAAAACCGTTAAAAACATGAAAGTCTGATAAGTACCATAATTGGTAAAACATTATAAATTTACATTCTTAAAACGTATAAACGTTAAAATGTACCATTCTCGCAAGCATGGAAAATATATGTGGAATCTGATTAATTAGTAATTTGTTCACACATGGTCGACAATCTAATCTGAACGAGTTTAATATGCTTTTTAAAATACTTTGTATATGATATATAAAGTATGAAAACTATAATAAAATATATGCTTTTTAATTTTAAGAAATGAATAAATAAATTTGGATATCCTGTCATTTTAAATATATTATGTTTATGTTAACGATAATATAAAAAATGATATATTTAGACCGTACTAAATAAATGCATTGAATATATATAGGCTGAATATATTATTAATTTTTGACATTGCATATAGAAAAAGTATATCAAATAAAATATTCTTTATTATTTTATTTTTATACAAAAAAATATCTCATAAAATTTTATGAGCAAATAAGATTCAATATAATCAATTGGATTGGAGTTTTATTTTAGTATATAAAACGCTATTTTTATGCGTATAGAGCGAAATGAATACCTAGCTATGTAATTATGCAAAGACACCTAATTATGTGAGATCGGTCTCTTACGTCTTTAAATGGTAAAGATTATTATGTACTGGTCATTTAATATGTGGAGCCATCATAATGAATTGATTGCTAATTTGCTACACTGATTTAAAGTGAAATTCCTAATATTACTATTTACAATATTGCTTTTGTATGGATCTCAATATGTGAATTGTAACAAAACGAAAGTATAGAGAGGATAAACATATATGTGAATATATGATATTTCAGCTGGTACGCAGTTCTGATTTGGTTAATACTCATCAGAGTTTGATATGATAATCCGTAGTGTAAACAGTAACGTATATATATGGGATGGTGTTAAATATCACATGGTCTTTAGACTCTTTTCAGACAGGCTCAAAACATGGAGTGTTAGATGGAAAAGAGCATAAACAAATAAAACTATTTTAACAAACATAAATTTTATCTTTATGGTTTTGATTTATATGATTGTATACCCAATCATGATTAATTTAATTTTACGATTCAAATAACTATTGACCATATCGATTCACATATAGTCGTAATAATTTGTCACAATTATATCATTCCGCGCATGGCTCGTTTTTTAATCATTAACAACCATACTCGAGTTGTGTATATATTTCATTTCATTAAAGATCACCATGGATCAGAGTTTAATGATAAGAACTAACTAGTTCATTTACTCTATCCAATTCACATCCATAATTGGAGGGACTCCAATGCTTATCTAGTTATCATATTTTCTGTTTGTCTACAACATCGTCTAATTTTATAACAAACAATTTATATAGCATTAACGCAGAAAACTACAACGCATGATAGTATTGGTTTCCCTCGCGGAGCTACTTTCTCTTATCTATAATTTGAAATTTAATAGTGTGCGGTTTTAAATTTTTGTGTACGATCATGAGACCGACAACGTTTTGACATCAAGTTATTGTTAATAGTCTGAGGAACTAACGAAATAAACATAAGAAACTAACTCTATAAAATAAACTTAGTTTATGATTTAAGTACAAATGCAAGCTCAGCGTTGTAAATTATTTCAGCACAAATTATTGAACCCAAACTGTCCATGCTTTCGAAATTTTCATAAATAATTGAGTGATACTATATATTCAGTAAAGGTTAAAACTGAAACAGTGGGACCCAGACCCACCAGATGAAAAAATGACAAGATTGGTTAAAAGAAAGAGACGTGCTAGAAATTCGGGCATAAGAACATGGTTTTCAAATTATAGTTTGTTTGTCTTAATGGAAAATAAAGAGATTAAAAGCGTTAAAAGAAACTGATATCAAACAAAAAATAATCACGACTGAAATAGTAAGAATAGTTGAATAACGAAAGAAAGAAGGGGAAAAAGGTGGGTTGGGTAAATGATGAAAACCTCGTCCTTTCGAGTTTCGAGTGAACATAATCACGTTTTCGGCCGCATCAGTTTCTCTTAATTTTAATACTCTGTTAGTATTAAACATTTATTTTTTGAGTTTAGACACTTTTCTTCTACGCATTTATCATTATTGCCCTCGTCTCAAAAGCCTAAATACTGTAAACATGGCATGAAACACTCCCCTCCCCCCATATTAGTTTTCCTTTTGGCTTGTAATTAAATTAATACTTTCAGTATACTATTTTCCTTAGAAAAAATAGAAACTCAGAATAAAAAGAACATCAAAATTCACTAGCCTCTCAAATTAGTATCGGAGCAAAATAAAAAATGATTACGCACACACATGCATACAAAATATAGTAACCTCAGGAGATTTCTGTAGTATTTTGCAACTTCATACCAACACTATTTTTTTGTGTGCACCTCATAAGTCATATCAACAATATATTATGCGAATATTGTGTTGGTTAGTTTTATTTTGTTTTATATATCAGATATGTACGCTGATGTATTGAGTAATTTGTTTAATCTAAAAGCGTTGGTAATTCACAATATTAGCAGAAGATTGAAAACGTAACAAGATATGTTTTGTAACATTTTGAATTGGACTAAGACATAAAAAAACGCTGTACTCTTTTCTCACTGATAGTATATACATGTTTCCGCGGATGTCATAAGACAAAGAAAGAATATCATCATCACGTACATAACAAATTCCCAATCGAGCCTTTAATCAAGAAGGATATGATTACCAGTGCGAATTTATCCCTAAAAAGACCAAAATCTCAGAGGTTAATTAGTTGTTAGCAAATTAATATAATGTTATCATTAGCTGATATCAAATTCATTGAACATGAAAATTGAGATCATAAACCCTAAGTTTGTTAGGTGGTACCGTATCAACGTTGCTCACGCGTTTTTGCGTATATATATAGTCGACGATTTTCTTACACGCATGTTTTTATGGAATGCTTATACTATAGAAAAAGTTCCGTTATTAACAAACAACGGACGAGGTACAAGCATTTTATAGGTCCTAATAATATATATGGGTGTTAATGCAAACAAAGATAAAAGACAGTAAAAATTACTATATATTTTTATCTCCAAATCAATGATCCTAGATATTTTCATCCCCATGCATATCAATGAAACTTAGTTTGTAGTCTTGTACCATATAATTGGATAGGACAAAAGTAATGTTAACTCCTATATCTATTGTATGATATAGTCCAAGTCCTTTTTAGCGAAAGGACATGGTACAATTTTGACATTTATGATAAAGTTTTACGATGGCTGTGGGAATCATGCCATTCAAATGTGCTGTATTATTGAATTATTTGATGTTTTACTTGGGTACATAGTTATATGGATTCTGGACGATAATTTTAGAGTTCACATGATATTTATTCAGTAAAAAGTTAACATATATAGAGTCGAATAAAAAAATGGCTATAATAATTAAGAATTCAACTTTTTTATAACGTGGAGTTCCATTTCTTCGACTGAAACTTTCTTAAAATTTAATCTAAAGATGATCTCAAACTTGAATCAGACAACACAACTTCGTTTTAATCAGCTAATTATGCCACCAACATTTAAGTAACTTTGGGTTTACCGCGGTTAAAATGGTAGCTGAAATTTGCCTAAAATGATAGAACTAAGTCACATGAGGCTCCAATGTTCACATGGGGTCATCTTCTTCTTATTGACAAAATGACATTAATTGGAGTTTTTTGTCCTTATTCTCTCTTCTTGTTACCATTTAGATTCGTTTTCTTTTACCCGCTCTGAAACGAAGCTTATCAGATTACGTTTCGAACTCGAACTGTTATATTTTAGCGTGGAAAATGTTATACCAGCTCACTGGCTATTTAATCCATATTTAGTTGAATGTTGACAGTGTGAACGAGGATAAAATTTTAAAATTTTTGAAACTTGAACTGACGCCAATGATAGTATCTTTGACGGTCGTACCTAGATTCGTATCCATGCAGCAGATTATCTGTACTTAATATCTCTACACAAAAAAAAACACAAGGAATCCAACATAACTGATATGCTTATATTCTAATCCTAAAAACAAACTCGCTTGGATATTTCATTGGCATTGCTAAATATTCCTTTGAGCAACCTCATTCATTTTCCTAATGGGTAGTTAATGGAATACAATTACAGAGTTTAGTTAAAACTTCCTTTAGAACCAAACCACTGATGGACCTTAGAAGTCAAATCTGAGAAAAGCTTTATAAGACAGTTGGTCTAAAATCAGAATGTACGAAACAGAAAAAAAAATGTTGATACAGGTACATGGAGTCAGGTGATAAATGAGGATTGGTAAGAATTTTGGATAAACATCATGGTATGACTAGTAAACATTGTCCTAGGAAAAAAGGGGAAAACATCACTTATATTCAATAAATATTCCAAAACAAGACAAAGACAAATCATACATATACCTAGGGTTTCATTGTTCAAAACTTCAGGTCATTTATGTCTCTACAATATTTTGTTTATTTATAATTATTATAGAAATACATTGTTTGTATCAATTATAAACGCAAGCATAGCACATGCATGCATTCGTTTGTATTTGCAATTTTCAGTTTTTATTTATTAAGAAACCATAGTATTGTGTTTCTAAAAGAAATTACGGAACAACTTTCAAAAAAAGTTTATCAAAGGAATATGATATCTAGATATCGGATGATACACTGATACCACCTGGAAGCAAGATTGTATTTGCTTGTGAAGAGGGTCACTTCACTACAATCAAATGAAGACTTTTCTTTTTATATCTTCCTAAATTTTTTAAAGTTTGAACATTCTGTCAAAAGAATGAAACACAGATTCACTTTATTTTTTAAAACTATCTTTTTTCTTTCAGGCTTAACTTCAATAGGAAACATTCTCCATCTCCAACCAGCTTTTCCTTTTCTTTATTAGCCTTTTTTATAATAGACAAAAAGCAAAAAGGAGAGTAAAAGATTGCTTCTTTGAATGTTCTTCCACAACTTCAGTTCCATCTTTCTGTATTTCTTTTGAATCTCTGTAATTATCAAGGTTCCCATTTATGACTTCTACACAAACATTTTACTTTCTCGAAATATAAAAAGAGTTCACAAGGAAAACCAAAATGAAGAACATACTATCTAAACTCTTAAAGATATATTTCTTGTCTGTGGAACAAAGTACTAATAAAGGATACTACGAAGTTCGGTTTCTACGATATAACGCGACCGGTTATCGATAAACAACATTTGGTTGCAAGTTATATTCAAGCGATGAGCAAATGAAAAAAAGTATTCAAAAACAGATCAACACAAGCGATTGATGAGTGTTACAAGCAGAAAGAAACAAAGTTATATACATTACTGATGTTACTTTCTTTCAAATTTCTGAAACTACGACCAACAAACCTGTGCAGATGATGGAATGAGAAAACGCAGACCGGGGTTTTAAAAGAAAAAAAAAGACCAAAAGAATTTGATTTGAGGGTATCCAGGAAAAAAAACGAATCAAACGTAAGAGTGAAGGGAAGAAACCTCTTTTTTCAGTGTCGTTCATCATCGGTACTTTCCACTTTAATCTCTAAAAGCTCCTCGATAGGTTGTCGACAAATGGGGCATTTGTTTGACTGAAACCTCAGTTCTTTAGCGCAGTCGCTGCACAAACACTGCAAGAGACAGCACAACATGATTCAATCTTAAAGCAGCTCAACCAAAAGTTATATTCTTGTGAAAGATTTGGTATAGATTGGTCAGAGAATCAACAACAATCTGAAGTAAGTCTAAAATGACAGAATTTGCCTGTTATTATCCGAGAGGCTGCAAATGACTTATAAGTTGATCAACTAAACGAATATTTGTGTTCTAAAAGAATGCAAATAGAATTGGGAGAAGCTTTTACCAAATGTCTACAAGGCATCACGGCAGTGTCCTTAGGTTCAGTCAAGCAAATGACACATTCTTTGCCACCGCTGTCTTCTAAGCCCGACGCAGCATCACCTTGTGCGGTCGAGTTATCAATTCCATACAACTCGCGTAGTTCATATCGAGCTCCTTCAATCCATAGGATCTGCTTCATCACTTTCACTTTGAAAGATCCATCGTTAAGCTTCTCCAAACAAGCTAGTGTAACTTGCTTATGAACTAATGGTTCCTCTGAATTCGAGCTTGGTGAGATCACTGTCTCGGCTGATATTACAAGTGGGTACACTTCTTCTGGTGATGGGTTCGATAGATCGTCAAGTGAAAAGAAGCCCAGATCAGTTCCTGTCCCAGAAGGTTGTAGAAACTTCTGTGCGGTACCTTTCTGGAAAGGGACTTTAGTTGGTGAGAAAGCTTCTGGAAAATGTGGGATGATGGTGCAGTTTGCTTCCTCCTTTGCAAAAAACATGATAGTAAAACTGAAAACGAGACAAGGAACATAACGAGAATCCTTGTTAGATAATCTTTACTAATGTACTCATAACAAACCATACAAATAATCTCAATTATTTGATCAGAAGGGTCTGTTTGGGTTTTGAAATACTTAAAGCTCGGTATGAAGACACACAAAGAATAATAACATTAACTAAGTAGCTAACTTAGCTTAGTGTTTGACTCTTTGATGCAAACAGAACAATCTCGAAATGTATAAAAGAGCTAAAACTCCAATACAATATGTAAAGTAATGTTTTCCCATCAGTCCTACAGAAAGATTCATAAATTGAACTAATGTCTGGAGCCTGTTATGTAACAGAAGCCTGAATTGCTAGGTATCTTAACCAATGTAATTTTAATCACATACCCATCAGGTGGATCATGTTAAAGTTTCAACCTTTATTCAATCCGAAATTGTAGTTCCACATACACAACTTGGAACATAATCATGAGTACGTTCTTCTTATTATCAAAACGAAAAAACCCCTAACTAAATTCCACTTAATAAATTCAAACTGTCCATGCTTTTGAGTAACACTGTCCCAGTTCTGCTCCCAACAGTCGGAAAAATTCACTCAATTATCGATTAATCGAACCTAAACAAAGTGAATTACAAAGAAAAAAAGAAAACCACCAAACAAAGAAAGATTAAATTTTTCATTTTGTTGGAGTGAAGTGGATATACCTGCCATCGAAGACGGCATCGAAGACGAAGGAAACGAGATGGTAGCCAGGGTTAAGATGGTCAGCTTCGAGCCTCACCGTATCTTTATGCACATTGACATCATTCCTCACCTTCTTCGCGCTCTGATGCTCCACGTAAGGTCGAGGCTGTTGGTCAACCACAGGTGGATCGAAGAAAACCGGTCTCATCATCGTGTTCCAACCATTGTGATGATAACCGGAGATATACGGCGGAGGCTGTTGCGGGCAATACTGGTTTTGATTATAGTTATAACCGTACGGTCCGTAATTGACCTGCGGCGGAGGTCGAGGCTGAGGCTGAGGCTGAGGCTGAGACGGTTGGGGAAGAGAGAGCTGCGGAGCTGAAACGAGGTGGTTGTGAGTGTAGCTGTACTCGTTGTGCGGCGGCGGTTGTTGTGGAGGATCGGAGTAATAGTACGCCGAAGGAGGAGGAGTAGGGTAATTGTGGTGGCGACGGTGGTGGTTGTCTCGCCTACGGTTGCTGAAGGAGATCCCCATAGCTGAAGAAGAAGAAGAAAGAGACAAGACAGAAAGACGAAGCAAGACAGAGAGATTTGATTTGGAAAGTAAAAAAGTCAAACACTTAAGAGAAAGGATTTTGTCTTGTCGAAAGATATTTCCTTTCCTTTTAACCGCGGGAAATAAACATTTACTTAACACGGTTTTATGATTTCTACCGCCAGATTTACTGCCATTTTCTGTATGGCAGAATATAAGAAATGTCAACGTGTGTTTTTAATTATGGACAAGTGCTTTTCTTGATCAATTTGGGCACTAATTCGTCGTTTAATATTACATGATTTCTGGAGGAACTTGACCGTTTATTCCTTTGTTTGATATGGTTGTATTAACGAAAGAGACATGCCAGTTTCTTCCTGATTCCATCACACGCTTTCGAGAATCCATCTTTCTCCGGTTAAATATAAAATCAATATACGTATGAGAATTCAAATACCTTAGTTAGCTGCATAACTTCTTTGAATAATATGTTTAGAATGTTTCCATGATGTCAACAAGATTTAAAATTTATTGTGAACTAGTAATTACATCTCAAAGCTACGAAGCAACCAAAAGAAGAAAAAAAATATTTTTTGAATAATTTATTAATCTATGTTATTATACAAAACCAAGAAATCGAAAACTAGTGCGACCATATATTTTATCTGTGCATTAACGGCTGACTCTTTTTGCCCCAAAGAACCTATGCTTTTTGTATTTTGTGAGTTGAAATGATAAGATTATTGTACATAAGTAACCAGCAGCTTCTTTAATGACTATGGTTTTCTTGGTCCTGTGGTGATTGAGACTCTATCTTTATTAATAGAGGCTCATTTAAATCATCCGAAGCATCACCCGTTACGTTCAGCTCCGGCAAGGCTGCAACCGCTTCGTTCATGTCTCCTCCGTGCTCTGCTAAAGCTTTTCTTAGAGCGTTCTGCGCCACCTTCGTAACACAGACCATTAATATCACTGCAAAAGAGAAGAACATACAAGAACGAAACGAGAAAACATTAGTAATTCTGTCTGTGCATTTGCAGGTTCATAATACTTATATTATGGTGAAAATGAATTGTAGGAACTTTTCAAACTAACCAGATATGATAAGGCTCGAAATCAAGAACGCCTGCAAATTGCAGAAAACATATTCAGGAAAGAGCTCGAAACAAGAAGGCTGACAAAGTAGTTAAATTAGTGTGCGGATCTTACCCAGCGACCGATAGAGAATTCGCTCCACTTGTGAGTCACATCAGAAAGGTCTTTAAGAGTTGTTCCAGCATACACTAGCGCAAGCGTTATTGGCTGCGAATTAACAATGTATATCAAGCGTTTGATATACATGTGATCTTAGAATTAAACATTTTACAGTCCTTATGAACAGGTGGATCAGATTAAGATTACCATCATCCCTAACCACGAAGAAAGCAAGTATGGACCCAGCGTGATTGGCGTTACAGATAAGAGGTAGTTCAACATGCTGAAGGGGAGAAGAGGAGCAAGCCGGAGCAGCAAGCATATCTACATTCAGTTTTAGCATATTCATGAGTTTGGTAAACAGAGGGTCAGGTCAGCAGTAAAGATAAGTTAATTTGTATTGGTTCTCAGCGCAAACCTTGAAACCGGATTTCTCAATCGCGAGTGCCACCGATTGAAACTGAGGATAGTCCTTCAATTTTGCAACTACAAAAGGTTTTCCAATCTGCATCATAAGAGCATTTATCATATAAGTACCATGACAATAAAAAAGAAGAGAGCACATATCTGCAAACCTTCTAACTTCGTAAGAAGTGTGAGACGCTTACCGTACGGCCTAGAAGAAATGCTGCTCCTGAGCCAAGCGTAGCACCGACCGAGTCCGCCACAAAACCAATTGGCAGCCCAAAAAGGTAGCCACCACCGATCTGAATATCACAGCTTCAACCAAATAAGATATCTCAATTTTATAATAAACCTGTCACTCTTTCAACGCAAGCTGAGAGCGGATAATAGTAGTATATCTCACACACAAAAAGAAACAGGATCTGATGTATGTACCGTTAGAACAGAGGCAGGAACAGCCAAAACTGTTAGAGGAATGTATGCTACAGCCCTACACACATTACAAACGAACGAGAAGTTCAGTACCTGCGAAAAAAAAAAGGCATCCTAACTCTTATGTTGCAAAATTTCTACAAGTTTTCTGTGAAAGGACTTCCCAAGTCCACTTTTAACATTAGTAATGAAACAGAGATAAATCTACCGCTGTTAGTGTAGCTCCCAGCCACAATTCACTCGATAATCTAACTAGCTTCAGAGCTAAAAAAAAAACAAGAAGGAAAAGAGACACTTACAGAGCAAGAGGTCCCCAAGGGCCTAGGTCTTGTTCAACCCATAACAAAAAATCCCTTAATAGCTGAAAATACAAAGAAACAGTAAGTTTCAGATCATAAACTAGCGAAAGCTAAAAATCAATACTTGGAATGAAACGAATCCAAAAGGGAAGATATCGGTCCAGGCAACAATCAAACAGTTTTTTCACGCAGCATTTGCTTTTCTAACAATTTTGAAAACCAAATTTGCAATAACACATCCAGCTCATAAAGATCATAATCTCAATATTCTCCTTTTACGTGACCAGAAAAAGAGACGGAAAAGCTCAATCATGCTACGAAACGTCCAAATCACGAAACGCAAATCGACCCACATTCACCAGAAATTCAGAGAAAAAGCATCCGACTTTCTCAAACATCATCCAACACAAACAAAAACCCATCACAGAAAGCCACAATTGAGACCCCCAATTTCGAAATCCACGAGATTGAACAAGGAAATAGACATGCTCAATGGGGGAAAAAGACGCTTAATTCGCTTCCGGTAACTCTTCTGCCGGATCTATGGATTGTTGTCTCTACCAAGCAAGGCGAATTCCCCGAGAAAACAGCAAGGAAACTCTTAAGGATGAAGGAAGATTTGTCTGTGGCGCCTTGCCATTGAGATTATTTAATCCGAAAAGGGGACATGAACTTAATTTGGGTTGGAGGTTTCGTGAAGGAAGATTTTCGATTGTTTGGTTTTTTGAACGAGAGAATTTCAATTCTATGAAAGAGATGAAGAACAATATTTACGTCAAAAAAAAATGGAAAAAAGAATAAAACCAACAACCAATAATATTTAGACACGCTACATTAACAATTGTCTTTCGAGAAAAGACGTCCCTTCTTCTTTTTAGCATTTTCGATTTATTTTTTTTACGTTTTGATTTAGAAACATGTTAAGATACGCCTATAATCATGCTCTTACAACTTGAAAATATCCCTTTGACGCATTTATATGAAACTCTATAATTTTTGGGCTTCTAACTTCCGTCCAAAATAACTTGTTAGCCCAACTTAATTTCATAGGAATGAGTTTTGTTTATGTATTTTTCTTTCCAAATCAATAATGAGGGACGATCAAATCTTTTACAAAGTTCATGTTTTTGCTATAATTTCATCATTTTACATCAGGGGTTAATCGTTTTAACTTATAGAGTTTATTACCTTTTTAGTTAACCCTTTTCAAGATGTGTTTTATAATGGAAAAAGGCATAGACCCTCAATTTGGCGGAATATTAGTCTTTGTAACACGTCAATGAGCTCAAATAGTAATTTACCGAGCTTAGGTTTTTTTTTTTTTCTTGTCACAATACCGAGCTTCGCTAGTAACTAACAGATGATGAAAATATGAGAAACAATAGAGGTTAACATTTGATACCATAATGAGATAATGAAACATAACAAACTGATGCAACATTTTGCTAACAAAATAGTTGAGATATAAGTTTAGAGAACGTATTATAACAAACGGAAACAATTTTTGCAGTTTGAAATTTAACATGGAAGTTGAGAGAAAAAGAGAGATGATAAAAATATTTAGAATAAAAGATTATTTCATTTCGTGGTGGCCATGGCTAACTCGACATAGAGGTTTATTTAGAATAAAAAATTATTTCATTTCATGGAGTATTTATTTACATTTTACAGTTCGTTTATATTAGGATTTTCAAATGAATGTTTCTAAGTTATATTTAAAAGGCTCCAAAACTTTTACAAAAAGGCAAATCGCTATCTCACTCTATAGCTTATAAAAAAAAGCAAACTTCCTCTCTTTAAAATAAACGTTACTCATCTGGTGCGTGATATTTTATAATAATCTCAATAACTTCAATTTGCATTTCGATATTGGGTAAAGTTTATTTTTGGAAAAGCAGGTACATTGATGAGATGAGAAGACAAAGGTGGAACATTATCCACTTATGCCCTTCATCTCAAAAACCGCCGGGCCCACTCCACCGCTTGACAGTCTGTGATGTGTCTTCACCTCCTATACCTACAGGCCACGTGTCTGAACCAAGTCGACTGAACATGGCACGTGTCGGCGAAACTGTGAGCTAGCCACTGCGTAAATCTGGAGGGTATTTCCGTAAACATAAAAACATATGAACTACAAAACAATGTGCAAGTTGGCCAGTAGCAGGAAGATTTAATTTATTTTTACTCAAATGCCGACCTCACACAGAAAAAGATATGGCCAACACGTGGACCAATGAAAGAGTTGCTTTAGATGGAGGAAAAATCTGAGCCACATATCTCGAGTGTGAATCCTGAGCCACGAAAATAAGTTAAAACACACGCGCTCTCCACTTGCGTCAACTTGCTTTTGCTCCCCTTTGTCTTCTCTCCCCTTCACTCACAAATCTGGAAAGATAGACACAAACTCCACAATCTCTTTGGTTTTACTTCTGATCCAGATCTGAACAAAGGTTGAGTTCTTTCTATTTCTGTATGTTTCTCCTGGTGGTTTCTAAAAATAGCAACTTTAGTTTTAATAATTCTGGTTTTTCTTTTCAACAGGTGAAAAAGAGAATCATGGATCGTTATTCGAGGAGGAACACAGAGGATCTAGTTGTGCCAAACTATCAGGAGACATCAGATTCATACCCATCTCCTGATATGTGGGGTGGATGGAGCATGAACTCTCAGAAAGCTGCAGACAAATGCTTCGATTTCGATGTCATTAACAATGGCTTCAGCGGAGGATTGTATAGTCAGATGGATATGGAAATGGAGATGGAGATGGGGACGAGTGGAGAAGCAGAACAAGAAGAATCAAAGAGATTGAAGTCTGCTGGTTGTTTCTACAACTCTGCTTCGTCGCTTCACGATTTCAATGGAATTCAACAGATGGATGACATTTTCTTGTATAGCCCTCACAACACTCAAAAGAGAATTCTTGTTTATATATATATAACACATAAAAGAGATTCCAATATAATTGTTATTGGTCCTTTGTCTCTTCTTTTTTTGCTCTGTTTCCGGTTTTGACTGAAGAAGTTCCATTTTGGAGGATGTTCCAGGGAATGAGAATTGTTTCAAGGAGTCGGATGATAACAGCCCTGCCTCTTCCTCTCTTGCTTATCTCGACACTCTCGACGGCAGAGAAGTTCCCATGTTCAATTACAACTGGGAAACTTGTAATGACATGCCTCTTATGGTAAAAGACATTTCTCTTTTGTATAAAATACAGGACTGTCAAATATATAGCAGTAAAGACAACTAAGTGATGGGTAGTCTAGGTTGGATTCATGTTGGAAGGGATGGATATGTCTTTGTATAATATATTGTATGAGATGTTGATCTTGGAACATTATTTTGGTTCAAGGAGGGGGAGGAACCAATGAAGATCTCGGATCTGTGTGAGGAGAACACGGAGGAGCCATCTACAGAAGAAGCTGTGTTGCAGGATCTACAGAGGGCTTCTGAAAAGGTGATTGGTGTGATCTTGATCTTGCCTGGTTTGAGATTTTTCTGATATTTGATCAGTCTTGTAACAGACTTTACAATCTTTAATTATAGTTGACTGATGATACCCGCAAATGCTTCCGCGATACCTTTTACCGGCTTGCAATGAACTCACAACAGAAGTGCGAGTCAGGCAACTTTAACTCGGAGGAGTTCCTCGAGGATAGAAACTGCAGGTAGAGAGAGAGCTCTTTCTTCATTTATCAGACTTTTTGCTGCTTAAAAAAATATATGGAAAGGCTCATCATCATCTTTGATTTTCAGCAGGAACAGAAATCAGAAGACTGAATCAGAAACGAATTCAATGGACAGAGCCATCGCCAACCTCACGTTCAACAAGATGGAATCCAACATGAGGAATATGCCTCCTCCAAAGAGAGTTTCTTGTAATCAAGGGTAAGAGAAAAGTTTCAGAACAAAAACCTCATCATCATATTTGGTGTGTCGATGTATATATATGTGTGTGTGGTATGTTGCGTAGGCTTGACTTTCCAAGCTTCAGTTTTGATCTGTTCAATACACTCTGATCAGCTCCGTTGACTCTGTTCCTGGATTTCTTTTCTTGATGCAATGTGTTATTTACTGAATGAATCTCAATAAAATAACATTATGTAAATGAACTAGCTCACGATGCCTGATCGACTTGAAGCACAACAAAATCAATGTCTAGAACTAGAAGACTTATGAGCTGTTGTTAACATAGAGGTCAAAATGATATTCTCTGAGAGCATTTTATTAAATAAATATATGAAAGGAGACACAGAAACATATGTAAGTGGGAAACAACCTTGGAAACAGCAGCGCAGAGAATCGGTCGTCTTAACCACCAAACATAAAAGATCAAATAGTAGTATTTACCAAAAACAACACTAGATTAATTCCAAATATCCCCCGACCATAAACTAAGAAAACCGGCGAAACTGAAATATAAATTTGTATAATATACTCCAGAAAGTCGTAGACTCACGTTTGCAAATTAAACAAAGATATAACTCCAACGTGCGTTCCATTTAGTTTCTAAACATTGTATAAAAATTTGGTCTTTACTCTTAACACACAACAAAACATTCGATTTGAGAGAAAAAACAAAACATCTCGTGGTTTTGTAATTTCAGTTAATGTTATCTCCTTCAAAAATGGCAACACCACCGTTAACACCGAGGATGCTAACTCCGACGACATTGTCGCCTCTCGGGAGTCCACGGTCGAAGAAATCGACGGCGACGGTAAGACCGGAGATTACCCTGGAGCAGCCATCCGGCAAGAACAAATCAACGGGATCAAAATCGACGAAGCTGTTCAGGCGCGTCCGGTCTGTGTTCCGATCGCTTCCGATCATGTCACCGATGTGTAAATTCCCAGTGGGAGGGACAAGGCTCCACGAGAACCACGTCCACGGAGGGACACGTGTCACGGGAACGCTGTTCGGTTACCGCAAAACGCGGGTGAATCTAGCGGTTCAGGAGAACCCGCGCTCTCTCCCGATACTGTTGCTGGAGCTAGCGATCCCGACGGGGAAGCTCCTCCAGGATCTCGGGGTCGGTTTGGTGAGGATCGCGCTAGAGTGCGAGAAGAAACCGAGCGAGAAAACCAAGATCATAGACGAACCGATATGGGCTTTGTATTGTAACGGGAAGAAGTCGGGTTACGGTGTCAAGAGACAGCCAACGGAAGAGGACTTGCTGGTCATGCAGATGCTTCACGCTGTCTCCATGGGAGCAGGTGTGTTACCTGTGACCAGCGGAGGTGGAGGAGCGACGGAGCAAGGAGGAGGAGGGCAGCAGCAAGAAGGTGATTTGACGTATATGAGGGCTCATTTCGAGAGAGTGATCGGGTCCAGAGACTCGGAGACGTATTACATGATGAACCCTGACGGCAACAGTGGACCTGAGCTCAGTATCTTTTTCGTTCGGGTTTAAAACGATGTCGTTTTTTTTCTTTTTTATAGGGAAACAAACACAGAGAAGAAAAATATCACACGCACGTGCGTGTGCATACGTACGTCTCAGTGATCATTTTTTTTTACTTATATGCTTTTTTCTTCGTTTTATTTTTGCTATTTATTTTTTTATTTTTACTTTGGTAATATCACTCGATATGATTAACTGGTGATGTAAAAACATGAATATATACTACATCTTCTGTGGCTGTGAGGTAAAATGCTGGAGAACGCAAATCCGAGTAGAGAGATGATCATGTTAATGTCGGCTTTGGGTAACCATTATGGCATTATAGCGAGGTGTATCCAATCTAGTTTCACATTCGCTTCTGGTTTTAAATTTGTTCGTTTTTTCAGTTTTTTATATTTACGAATACAGAAACTGAATGAAAATGGCAAACATTGTGATTTTAAACTTGAAAAGAGGAGGAAATAATAGAAAGTGCGTGACTATGAATTTTTAAAATTTACATCCACTGTCAACAATATAATTTGAAATTATTTAATGTATACCAACATCTATATTGGTAGATTTTTAGCTTATTATTCCCTCGCAGGCTCGCACATGACGACATATATTTTTTTGGTAATCTCACATGACGACATAGATAGTACAAACGTAGTTTATATATAGAATACATAGATAGAAGCATGTATATGTATATATTATACATACTTATGAATACATTCACTCACACTTAAAATAGACATGAAAAAAACATAAAGGCAAATCACAGAGATATTTATTGAAATAAAAATCGTCAAACTAGATTGTGGACGCTGTTTCATTGTTTTCTTCTTCTGTCAGTAACAACAAAACAACTGCCTTTAACTTTTGTTGTTTTTAGTACTGCCTTTCAAATCAAAAGGCCCCCTCAAACACAAATGTAGAAATGTTGTATACGTGGCGAATATTTAGTTGTACCTGAAAGCGAGACCAGATCCACCTAACTTGTCATCCACTAAGGCTGACAATCTCTTCGCTTGTTGAGGTGACAGATAGTTTACCCAGTCACTCACTTCACCTTTCCTGAACAAGTGCCTATTCTCAAAGTTCTTGATTGATTTGCTTGACTTGTTCACCTCCAACTTCTTTAGAGTTTCGAAGCTGCACAGATCCGATATAGCATGCACAACACCTTTTTCTTCCTCTTCTTCCGTGAAAGGAACGCCCAAGAAACTTGCAAGCTTCTTCAAGTTGGACTCGATGTCTTCTTTCAGATCTTCGTAGCGTAAGAACAAGACTTTCTCTGGTCTCTTCAAGCTCTCTTTCCAGTATCCCAACATGTGTTCCCAAAATGGTCCAAACCCGATCACTCCCCTGCAGTACAGATCAAACCCTTCTTCTAACGAGACTGGTTTCACTTCCTCCGACTTGATGCTGTTGATGTAATGCCACGAGGAGATGAATGTGTCGAACGGGTTTCGGCACAAGTACACGACCTTCACGCCGGGTTTCTCGATCGAATCCTTCAGAGAACCGAAAGGGACGTGGGTTGCAAATGTTCTGGGACTGGCGAAACTGGAGAGATCAGGAATACCTCCGTTCGCGAAAAGCTTGTACTCGAAGAAAGGTACGAGGTCATGAGGGTTGGATGTGAGGAGAGGGTGGTCGGTGGTTGAAGAAACCGGATCAAACCGGTGTCTGTTAAGGACGGTATAAGTTAAAGCCTTTAGCCATGTTGTACCGGATTTTGGTATGGTGGCGAGAACAACATCGTTTTGGAGGGACTGAAAATGTCTCTGGAAAGACATGATAGCTTGAATCTCCTTGGATTGGCACCAAAACCCTTGGAATAGGTAAAGGTAACGAGTTCTCCAACCTCTCTCCTTGGGAAGAGAATCCAACATCTCTCGGAACTCGTAGCTTAACCCTTCTTCTTCTCCTTCTCCTTCGGGGTGTTTCGGGTCTCCGCTTTTGCCTTCTTCTTTGAGGAGCTCGAGCTTGTGGCAAATGTTGAAATTTGGGATCGCCATTATTGGAAGGGTCTTGATGATGCTTGAGGTCGCCATTGTCTTTGCCATGTTTATATAGAGAAAAATGTTTTTTGTTTGTTTGAATCGGTGGGTTTTGCTTTGATATATTTTCAGAGTAGGTTGGCTGTTTATATAATAACGCAAATGCATGAGATGTGTGTTGCGTAGAGAAGAGAGCAGCCTCAGTTTTTTTTTATCGGCACGTTGGAAATAAGCAGCGTGTGGGAATATCAGTTTGGCCCACTCCATTTTTACACTTTCTATTAAGAGTGCCATATCATTGTCTGTATTTCCCTTGGAGTTAGTGTAAGGTTTAGTTTGCTGCTTTCTAGTTTATTATTCTCCTTTGTTTTTGGTCCCAAAATTGTCGGCAGAAACATCTCTGGATTTTTTTAATCTTTTTTACTGAAACAAACGGCCAAACAAATGAGCAATTGTCATTTATTAGGGTAATCACCTTTTTCTGACATGATCAATATAATCACTTTCTACAAAGTGGATTAGCAATAATCGTTTCTCGAAAAAGGAAAAAAACACTTCCCATTTTATATCAACAACCTGACTTTTCAACTTTAGTGAGAAAATAGAATTGAATGGAATAAAATAGCTGTCACGAAACTGAATAAATATATCAAGCGATAAGGGCCAATAAAAGATTTTTGAAAATGAATTGACGTTTCTACTAATAGTACCATATTTGAATTTGGATGACAACACAACGATATAACCAATACGAATTACTGTGCTACACCATATGGTCAGAAATTGGAATATTTTTTTTACTCCAAATTCATATAACATCTCATCGGTTGTATAGCAATATATCAATACAATTGGCCTTTAGACTATATTTCCCCCTTACAACCCTTTAGACTCTATTACAAATCACCGAACAGTGAAATTATGCTGTACTTGTTAAATTTTAAGTTTTGTGATAGAATACTTTAGAACTATATCGACATCCAATTCTTGTCTTTGTTGCACTTTTGACATTTTTTGGATGTTCAACTTCTTTTTTCTTTTCCTAGGGTGGCTTTAAAAAAAAAAAAAAAATCTTTACAGTTCGATCCAAATTCTCATTCTTCTCGGTTAGTTTGATTTAAGGAGGAAAAAAAATCCAACGTAATCTCAAGTCAATCAATTCCAATTATCCAATATTCTACAAAAACTGAGGCTAAAATGTTTGTCCACCTTAAATGCCCTATACTCTCTTTATTACTTTATTATCTCCAGCGGAATCCAATTCTGTAAGAATCCAAGTTCAAGAGTCAAGACATATCGACCATCAAGTGTTTAGCCATTCAACGCTGGTAAACTTCGACCCAGGATATAACATTATCCCACTCGCATGGGTCCACTTCTAGCTTTCCGATAAGAAATTACCTACAATATTTATACGTGGCAACGAGTTCATGGCCAACAATTAAGCTAATTTGTATGATCCGGTTATTGATATGTATATAAATATCACGCTTAAGATGTCGATTGAATTTCCAAATTTGGACAGCGATAAAAACAGAGGCGGACTACACTTATAGCTAAATTACAAATAATAATGGCTCCGTTTTGGATTTTGTCAACAACTGAAAGCAGCAATTAAGTGTATATATTAAATTATATGATTTTCAAGATGTTGTCTATAACGATGAATATAATACATGGTTCATAACGCGCGACTTGGGCACTTTATTTCATTTTGTAGTTTTCCTTTCAACTTGAAATCGTTGTTTATTTGTGGGCTATCGACATAAGAAAGTTCGCCCAAAAGAAGTTTAATAAGAGTATCTCAGTTTTCAGTTGCGTTGTTTGGCTTTCAATTAATGAAGAAATTACAGAAATAAAGAACTAGAGAAACGGATAGAGACAGGTATCATCCTCAAAAGAAAAAAACAAGAAAAAAGAGAGGGAGACGGATATCAAAAGATGTAATTATCTTAAAGATCACTGCCACATATATACGTCGAGTCCGTTACTAAGTAACAGTTCGTCGTCTCTACATTCTAAAAGACACACTTTCACACCATAAATCATGACCGAAACTCTATGAATTTTTCAGCTGAGAAAGGAGATTACGGTGATACGATCGACTATACCCAATTTTGGGGTTGGCATTGATTTTATATCAATCTTATTTGCTTTGTTAAACCAGCATATCAGCCCTGCATGTTTTCTTTTGAGTCATTTTCGTCATGGAATAATATTTCTATAAAAAATAATATTTATATCTCTTTTTTCTTCCTCTAATGTATTTAATTAATTTAGTAAAACTTTGGCACCATGATTTGCTACTTCATTTTTTTCCCTTTGTTTCCTTCAGATTTTAAATGGAGCTTTTTATCTTCTTAAGAATGCTATTTTAGGATAAGAACGAAATTAGAAGAAAAAAAAATTATGCATACATGCAAAAGAAGAAGAAGAATTAAGATACATACACATTTATGTCTTTGATGGTTCTGATTTCACTTGCAAAGAAGTTTGTTTGAATACGAACATTGACCAGTCTTTATTTCTGTTTTTTTTTTTCTTGATCTTTATCTTTGCAAGTTTTTTTTTGTTTTCTTTTAATAAAACTTAATTATTTATAATTGAAGTTGAATACTCGTACAGACGAATCATATTCTGTTGAAGCACACTCACAGTCCCGTATCAATGAAATAACCACTCCATACCCACGTGGTACCACGCTCACTTCCACACCATCACTCAGGGACTAACATGTGACAAAAACATTTAGGGTATTCAGACGTCATTTTCATAAGGAAAATCGTTTAAGATATATACAGTAACTACGATATTGTGTTGGTAAAAATCTTATTCAATAAATAAATAAATAACTAGATCGAATTTAAGAAAGCTATTTACGGAAAAGCCAAAATCTTATTATTAAATTAACATTGTACATGAGTTGAAATTTAATATGTTCTCAATATATTTTCTTGCCCTACAATATTATTTTGTAGATCATGTTTTACTATGCATGAGCATGAGGGACTGTTCTTTCCTAATTAAAGGAAAAGTAAAGTTAGTTAAAAAAAACAATCAATTAGTACTATATAAGAACAGTTATATCGACATGCCGTTAAACGCACATAAGCTATTAGATGCGTTGATGCACTAGGGAAGTGGAGCCTACGTTGCTTTCTATATCTAATGCTTTTTTTTGTATTGTATAAGTCGACAAGTATAGACAAGCAATTGACTCTCAGTGACTTACGGCCTACTTTAAATGGAGAAGGATGCATATCTTTGATTACGACTCTAAACCAAATCCGTGACGTAATTTTCCCTCTACACAGATGCGTGCCGTGATTTTTCCCCTCGTGTTTATCGAGAAGATTGATGGTCAAAATTCAAACTATTATTGTTCTTTGAATACCTTTTTTTTTTTTTTT
>KE156039.1:45501-81919 GCA_000411075.1 Sisymbrium irio
AGATCGAGAGAGATGGAGCCCCGCCGAGATTGAGTGAGATGGAGTCCCGATTGAGAGAGATGGAGCCCCGCAGAGATTGAGAGAGATGGAGGCCCGCCAGAGAGATCGATAGAGATGGAGTTCTGCCGGAGAGATCGATAGAGATGGAGTCTTGCCGAAGAGATCGAGAGATGGGACCGTCGGGGAGATCGAGAGAGAGTAAAATTAAGTTTTTTGTTTTTTTTTTGTTTACGTTTTTAACCATTAGTAATTATTTGTTTTTACTTTTTTATTATTATTAATATAATTTCAGAAAAACTTAGAAATTATTTAATTTTTATTGTAAAATAATTAAGATATGGTGAATTTTTTTTAACCCATGACATGATTGTAATTAATAGGATATATTTGGTTTAGTTGTTTTTAATTATAAAATTAGTGTTAGTTTAGGAATTAATTAATGTTTTAGAGTCATCCTGAGTAAATATGAAAATGGTTGATGATTAGTAATTAGCGCCCGTGTCAGATCTGAGTTTAAGTATTAAAACTACAAAAATATTGTAACACGAATAATTACCATCAAGAATATATTTCAAAGATGAGTATTGATTTCTTAACGGATATATTTTTAAAATTCTTTTATCATTCATTTATGACAATAGCGTACCAACTAACCTTTGATGAAAAAAAACATAACAACTAATTGCCATGTGAATCGTGCTTTGTTGACTTTGTTACGATATTAAAATGGTTGATGATTAATGATTAGCGCCCCGTGTCAGATCTGAGTTTAAGAATTAATCTACTACTACTACTAATCTCCATTACCAAATACACAGAACCAAAGCCCTGAGATTTTCAGAGAAATCAAAGCCAATCTTCCCTCCTCTCCCTTTTTATTTTTTGTTTCCTTCACTCGTCGTATAATCTGCGTTAGTCAACCTCTCTACGCCATGGAACCCATCATGCCTTTCATTCACATTCATATGATGACGCCTTTGAAAGCTGTGCGGAAGGGTAACTGTTGCGGAGTAAAATTTGAAGCTATAAGTGATGGTTACTACTGCGACCGATGTGACTTTTTCTCCCACAAGACATGCAGCAATCCCCCTGATGAGATCAACCACCCTTCTCACAGTTGTGGCATGCCTCTTCATTTTAACTACGATCCTAAGGGGTTGAAATGTTATGTATGTAAAGAGAAGGGCACGATGTACGCAAAAATATATGTATGTACCTGGTTATGTGATTTTGCAATCCATATGGAATGTGTCAAGTACCCACCGCCGTTGGTCATTGATGTGCCCCAGAACCATGACCATAAACTCACGCTAGAGATGATAGAAAGTTGCTTCACTTGCTCAGCTTGCGGAGAGGATGGTGAAGGATATTCGTATAAATGTCATAAATGCAATCTGACATTCCATGTGAATTGCAAAAAGTATGCTGCAGAGGTAAACTACCCTTCTCATGCCTTGCATCCTCTAAAACTCTTCAGTGGTGAACCACCCACATATGCTGATGGAACGTGTAGTTTGTGCGGAGGAAAGCTTGATGAAGCCTTTTATCATTGTTCCACCTGTAGATTTACTTTGGATTTGCATTGTGTTCATGATCCACCACCACTATATCTTCACGACCTAAACACCCATGACCATAAACTCACCCTTTTACCCAAATTGTTTTCTTTTACTTGCTCCACTTGTGGGTTGAATGGAGATCGAAGCCCATATGTTTGTCTTCAATGCAGTTTCGTGGCACACAATGATTGTTCTGGATTTCCTTGTGTCATAAACATCAATCGTCATAATCATCGTGTTTCTCGTACTTCTCTTCTTGGTGTGGTTAATTCGGTATGTGGAATCTGTCAAAAGAAAATGGATTGGAGTTGTGGGGGATATTCCTGTCAAAAGTGTCCTGGATATGTGTTTCATACCAAATGCGCTACTCGAGAAGACGTATGGGATGGGAGGGAGATGAAAGACGAACCTGAAGAAGATGAAGATATTGAGCCATTCACGGTGATAGATGAAAACACAATACAACATTTCCTCCATAAAGAGCATCACCTAAGACTCGACAAGTCTGGTATACTTGTCGAGGAGAGGAGTTGCCAGGCGTGCTCTTATCCTATCTATCACCATCGATTCTATGGTTGCATGAGTTGTAATTTCATGCTGCATGAGAGCTGCGCTAATTTGACTAAACAGAAACGGCACGTGGTAAGCAGCGAACCTTATATTCTCTCTCTAGTTCGCTATGGGTGCTCTACATGTCATGCTTGTGGATTATGCTACCATGGTTTTCAATACAGCAATAAAAATCACCTTACATTAGATATGCGATGTGCTTCAGTTTCTGAGCCATTTTTCCATCAAAGCCATCCTGAGCATCCCTTGTTTTACACATCACCACGAGGAGTCTGTAGTGCTTGCAAGAAAAAAGCATATCACGTGCTCAAATGCGTTGAAGACAATTGTGGATACGTCTTGGACTTCAAGTGCGCTCTATTACCATATGAGGTAAAGCATAGAGTCGACGATCATTTTCTCTCTTTATGCTATGGTGAAGAAGATGCAAGCGGTAGATACTGGTGTGATATTTGTGAGAAAGAAACAGATCCGAAAACATGGTTTTACACTTGTGAAGATTGTGGGGTTACTTTGCATATCAATTGTGTACTCGGTGATTTCCGAGGTCTCCATCCAGGAAGAGAAGCCACAACACTGCTCTTAACTGACGTATCTTCTATGACGGTTCGCAACAATAGTATGACTCGGCCACTTTGCAACCAATGTAAGTCTCGTTGTCTGTTCCCTATCATATTGAAAGTTGTGGACGATGACATGGTTAATGCATACTATTGTTCTATTAAGTGCTTTGACTTTAAGCACCTTGGTACTCACGGTTATAGACATAGTGCTTTTTGCCGTAGTTCCTAAATTTGTAATAATATTGTTATGGACTATTGAGGCTGCGTGTATTATTGTTTCCCAATCACATGGACTGATTTTGACCAATTTGTCAGCGACCAATATTTCTTTCGTAATAGGGATTTGAAATTAATAGCTTGAAACTGTAACTAACTCCTTGTTTGCACTTTTAAGGAGAGAGTTTTTCTTCTCACTCTTTCTCGATCTAGTCACGGAGGCTTATAAATCAACACTGGGTACCTGAGATAGCAGTTTCTTTGTGGCAAACAAAATACAAAAGCTATTTAATTTGCCTCATCGAGAAAATGCAAACATTTATAAAACTTATTCCATTTCATATTTTTAATCCAAAATCATAAAATAATAATTAGGTACTAATGATAAAATTATATATTAATTATCTTATATAATAAAATAAAGTTTTTTGTACCATGTGTGCTTTAGTATCTTTTTTTTTTTTTTGAAATTTCTTATAAACATAATCTATGAGAATGTGTCATATGTCATCTTTTAGTATAATATTTTTTCTAAAAAAAAAGACAATTAATGACTCATTTATTTTTTTATTTATTGATTTTACTCAGAAAATTTAATATTTTTCTTTTACTTCCTCTTTCTATTTTTATTTTTAATTTCTTGAATTACATTTTTAATTCATTAATTTCAATTTTTTTTTAAAAAAAAATATATTTTTTTATTTTATGTTTTTTTGTTTTATACTATTTAATATTCTCGTAATTTTTTGAAAGTTTATTATTTTAATTTTATATGTAATACATCGCTTTTAGATCATATTAATTTAATATTTAGACCATAAATAATTTTAAAATTAAATATTAAGAAACATCAAGAAAATGTCACTTTTAATTGAATTCAGTTCATTAGAAAAACAAATATATTCATAAAACATAATTTTTTATAATTTTGAAATATGAAAGTTAAAAATTAGAGATCTGAGAGGTGTTCAAGTGTTTTTTCTCTCTATTGTATTGTTACTAATTTGACGACTTCTAATTTTATGTTGATTTTAAATTTATAATTTAATATATATCTATCTTTTTATTTTATGCTTTATATTTATGAAATACTCCTATATTTTTTTGCAGTATGTAGTTTAAATTATATTGATTTATTATCCTATTACAAACTAAGAGAATTGTTACATTGATGATTCTACAACAGATAAATCTTCTACCATTTTATGAAAATTCACGTCTGACGATTTCACTAAACGTAACCATTTTATGAATATGCATTTTAAGGGTCATTTTTACACAATACTTGAAGATCTCATACAATTTTTTTCTTCATTAAATTGCATAAACTACAATAAATCGTATTCTTTAAAATTCTAACCCCTAATCTCTAAACGTATAAGCATTAATTAATATTTAATCTTATCACTGGAGTAAATGCCTCCATCTCCTAGAGTTGAAATTTAGATATGTGCAAAAATATAAATTACTTTATTAATATTTAAAGTATATATATATGTGCAAATACAAATATAAATAAAAATAATCAAATTTTCACGTATGTTAACTTGATATATAATTATAAGTTCAAATGAAAAAAATATTACTATAAATTTATAGAAAACTAAACTTTTAAAGAATCACTGTTAACTGATTATGGATAAATCGATATAAATTTGTGGTAAAATTTATAAGTATAAGCAATAATCATGAAATGGTTGTAAGAGAGAGAATTTATCAACGTAAGGTCATCTTTAACGCAGGTCTTTTAAAAGATTTTTCATATTTTTATTGAATTAAAATAAATAAAAATTACATTTTATAGTAACAACCATCCCTTAAACAAAACATACAAAGGAAGTGTCTAATGCCATGCGTCTTTTTCGATTGGGAAAAAATATTGCAAAGAAAAATCTTTTATTTTCTTCTACCCAAACAATCTCTTCTCTCTCCTCTCTCGATCATCAACAAATGATGAAAATATTTAAATATTAATTTAGTAGCTCAAAAAAGGCTGTGTATTGATGATGCTCTAATGCACTTGTAAATTTGGAGGAGAGATAACCAATATTAAATCGACTTAAAAAGTCTTTACAAACATCTAGCTTTTAAAAGTTTGTAAGGGTCCAATGCATCTCGCACATTCTCAATCTTCTCCAGGATGGTCCAGACCAGAACCTGATTGGTTCAAGTGCAATTTGAGTTTTGCTTGGTCTAATAAATATCGTTCTGGAGGTGCTTCTTGGGTTGTGCGTAACTCAGATGGCATTATTCTGCTTCACAGTAGGAGAGCATGTAGTAATCTAAAGACCTTATTGGAAGCTCAAATTCAAAGTCTTCTGTGGGCCATTAACTGCATGAAGTATCATAAACTTTCAAAAGTTATTTTTGCTTCTAATTTAAAGCTTATCACTGATTTTATTAACCAGCCTAGTGCTTGGTCTCGCTTCAGTATTTTTTCATCGGATTTCTTATCTGCTCTGTCTAATATTCCTTTTTGGAATGTCAGTTATGATCCTCCTTCTTCTAACAGAGGTGCTTCGCTCATTGCCTCAAGTGTGATTCGCGATGGACGGTTTTAATCTTATGTTGTGTCCGGATTTCCTTTTTGGCTTCATTCTCTTTTTCACTCTGAGTGTCTTGCCTCTGCTATTTTGTAGTTGTTTTCTCTTTGTTGTTCCTTTTTTTTAGTATTTGTACTTTAGACTTTTTGGTTGGTTTTATAGCCATCCTTTTTTAATTCATCAGTAGTTCTAAAAAGAAGTTTGTAAGGGCGACTTCACGTCAAATGTTTTTTCTTTATTTACCAAAATTTGGGCTTTCAGCCTAGTCTTTCTAGATCCGAAACCAACTTTTGTCTGTAACTTTTACGGCCATATGTCATATATTTTACGATAAATTAATGAATTCACCAAAAATTGTCGTAATATTTTCGTAAAATCTACAAATATATTATGATGAGTGAAATAATGTTTCTTTTCTGTTTGTAAGCTGTTGTAATATAAAAAGATGGATCAAAATCATCTATAGAAACCATTATATAAAGACAACAAAAGATTTCCTACTCATGAAATCTTAATCAAAAGCCAAAAAAAAAATTTAGACATAAAACTTAGTCAAAAGTGAAATAATGTTATCAACGTTAATTTCGTCATAAATCATTATATAATATATAATTGTATATTTTATATATTATATTTATAATTAAAACTTAATATATATTATATATTTTGTATAAAATATAATAATACTAATTTTCTAAAAAATATAAATAATTAGAAAATCAATAGATATTAATAGGTTTTTCTTAAAAAACATATTAAAATGTTTTTAAAATACAAAAACCAAATTAAATTATAAATAATTTAAATTAAAACTTTAATTGGATATAATAAATTCCTTAAGTAGATCTCTGCACTATGATTATCTGCGTCATTTTCCATTCTTTAATCTAATTCAACATTTTCCTGTATTTAAGGCCGTATCCCGGGATCCTAACATCGAGACTCCGAATTGCATGTGGATTAACGACTACCAAAATATCAAAACATGTATTCTATTGCAGCCAATCTTTCATTAGTAGATTGCTAAAAAGTAACAATCTCGGTATATACAGCTTTCAACTGAATACAGAGGATATTGTCACCTGCCAAATAGTGGCTTTTATGATATATTGGACAGATTCCAATCCAGCAATCTATCTTTTATTTTTAGGGTAAACTAAAAATATTATTAAAAGTTAATTATTATTAAAAAATAAATGAAATGAAGCATAAGTAAATACTAAATAATGTAAATGAAATATTACTACTGAAATAGCATTGTACATCCAGAATAGTCCTAGAAAGACATAATCCCAAACAGATACTTAACATGTTCCTCCTCTTCTAGGCCCATCACAAGGGAAACGAAAACCAAGATTTGCTTCTATGAGCAAATAAAACACATTTCAACAGTATCAATACCATCACATGAATTTATAATTCATGAATATGATGTACCAAAAAATTGGCTATTCCTAATGGAATAGGTAGCAAAGCTACTTTGCCACCCACTGCTACTAATTCACCGCCACCCCCAAGGCAAACTGGTGCTTGCTTTAACACCAGGTGCTAAAGCATGGGTATTTTGTATCCATTGAGCAAAGACTAGTTGTAATTGTATCGCAGTATCTGACACACTCTTTGGAGTCTCATCACGTTCCCAGCTAAACGTTAGTCTCTTGAGAGTTGGGACAGACACACATGAAAATGAGAGTAATGAGCTCACTCTCTTGAATCTTGATTGCTGCCTTAGAGTTCCTAAAGTCGGGAGTTCGTAGTACCTGTAAAACGAAAATCTCACTTTTTTCTGTAATTCCAAACAGAGTTGACTAGTACTAGTAGTAGTAAGAGTTTCCATACCTTTGACAAGGAGGTGCATCTTGTAGTAGTTGGAGTTCTCGATCTGGAAATTCCCTTCCAGCGTTCGCTTTCTGCCCCTAGACGACGGCGGATCCGACGGCAGATAAAAGTGCAGATGACATCATTGCAATGTGCACATTTGTTTGGCAATCTTTACATTTATAGACCGGTCCTTGGAATCTATCATGAATAATCTTCCCCTTTCGATCAAATCCACCAAACCTGGAGTTTCATACAAGATTATGATCAGTGAGTGACGATTTAACCGAAACGGCAAGAAAACTCGACAAAGTTCCTTAAAGATCGCAACGACAATCATCAATTCAATTTTTGCTTTCAAGTTGGTACTTTGGAGGGAGAAAAGGTGTTTTATTATGTTCAAACAAAAAAAACCAGAGGAAAAAAAAGAGTGATAATTAGGTTTAGGCTGGAAACAGTTGGTTTGTTTTGGTTTTCTCCACTTGAGAGAAATTAGTTCCAATTGAAGGGGTTTTATTTCAATTCTCCCGCCAGGGTCTTCATTGTTTTACTTGTTTCAGATCTAATCATCTTCCAACGTTTCTCAAATCCTACCAAGTGATCTTCTTCCCAAGTCAAGTGGCTGGATAAGCTAACTTGACATTGCCAATTGTCACAATCGCCAAGGATCATATTCCCACAATCCCACGTACAATGATGCAAAACATGAGAACTTAGACTTGTTAAACCAAATATTGTTCACAAGTGTAAATTTGATCTAATAATGACTCAGAAAATAGCTCGTTCTTTTTAAACCATTGGCAGTTCTCATGATTTCATAGGCATTGATCTGTTTGCATTTCTTGTAGTATCATTTATAATATGTCAGAGCTCGTGTTAGTTTTAAGAAAACTGATAGTCATTTGACATTTGTATATCTACAAACCATATCACAAAAGAAAAGGAAAAAATTCAAGCTCAACTCTAGTCAAATAAAAGATGTTAACTCGAGGAGTAGTTAAGAATTACTTTGAGAGGAACCAGTCTGGATATTTCCAAACAAGTTTGAATATATTTATAAAAGAGAAAAAATGAAGAAGCGACTTGTTCAGATGTGCTGAAGCATACCAAACCAAAAAATTAAAATCATAATGCAATGTGACAAAACAAACCACTATGCAATGTCACCAATCAGATTAGAGTTCAAAACCAAAAAGAACTTTTCGGTTCCATTTGATTTGGGATTTATGAATCCAACACACTTTTTATGAAACTCGATTAAACTACTAAATGATATTAGTACACCATATACGTATATACCACTAGGACTCAAAAGATTAATGATGCAAAGAATAAGCAAATGCTTACATCAAGACAATCTGACATATCAATTACCACTTACACAAGTCAAAGAACACATAACTTCTCAAAAAAGCAAACACCAATATAATCTAACAAACTTAGAAAAGCAAGGCACAAACAAACTATACCATCTTCGAAAATCAAATTCAATTGTTTCATAATTTCAACACACTCTATGAAAACTCCAACATTAACTGCATGTGATTGGATGGTTTTCTAATCAATCTACCATAACTCAAACATGACAAGTCTTTAAAATATGGAGCTTTTGATATTTGTATAAAGGTTTCGAGATCCTAACAAAATATTGGTATTGACAAGTTATATAAAATACTATCCATAAAGATATGTATAAAAAGAGGTAATAAAACCATGTATAGCAAGTAAAAAGTTTTTATGAATCAACTCTAAATTGATATAAGCGCATACATATGAAAAATAACACCACACTAACCAATAATACCACCTAAAAGCGCTTACCAATAAATACTTCAATTATCACGAACTTAGATCTCCACACAAACAATAATTGCTAATATAGCACTTAAAAGCATTAAACATAGCAATCAAAACTACAAATGATACAAGCAAAGGGCATATGAAACAAAGACATAAGACACAAGAAACAAGTCCAAGGAACTTTATAAGATAAAGCTTGCTACACGAATAACAATATCTCAGATTTCATTTAAGTAGGGCTGAGTCCCAAACACAAGAACAATACCAAGAAAGAATAAAACTAGAACTAACAATATGTAAGATTTCATGGAAGTATGGTTGAGTCCCAAATACAAGAACATGACCAAGAAAGAATAAAACTAGAAAACTAACATGAAACATATTGAATAACATATGCTAAAAAGATTTACGGAACTACAAGATATCATATGGAAATTGGCTTCAAACCTCCAAATGTAAGGGAAAGCATTCCAATTGACATTATAAAAGACATTTGATTTAGGTTAGAAACTACTTAACAAAGAAAGACATGATATGCATTATAAACATAGTATGTAAGACTATCACTCAAGAACCATGAAATATATTCAAGTTAAACTGAAACGTTTGATATATATATGTTAGAAATTTCATACCTTCCTTATAGACAGCATTACCATCATTATCAAACACATTAAAAGAGAAGCATCTATGTTTGAGTAACTAAGTTAGACAATTTCAAATTATGCAACGATGCAGTGCTATGTTCAAAATAGCTTATATAAGCACCCGTCAATCAAATTATATAGCAAAGAATAATTACAAATTTAAAGAATCAATTTAACATAGAAAATATATTAATTTTAAATGTATTTATCATTAACACAATCAGCACATTCAAACTCTGCATTAAAACTGTAGGATATATATAGCCTTTTTAACACTGAAAAACTAAAAGCAAAAGCAGCATGCAGATCTTTTAAAGACCAACTTCAATTCCTAAAATAAGACTCCGAGGAGAAGAACAAGAGGGGAAAGAAAATAACCTGAGGACTCGTGTGCTGATCTTTGAAACCGGATGGAGAACTACATGCAAATGAAGATAAAATGGAGGAGTTAGACGACATATACATTGCTTAAATGGCAAAAGGCTTGAGAACGAATGTATGTATAAACTCAATCAAGAAATAAAGAATCATATACAGAGATAATTAGAAATTCACATACCTGAAACAGATGAAAGAAGAAAAATTACCTCATCTCTCGAAACAGTTAGAACCGACAAGATTGTGTTACTGACTAGCAGTTTAAGAAGCTGACCAACCTCATTTACAATTTCAGAAAGGTAATTATAATTACCTTATTCTTACAATTAGAGTTGGGCCGAGGCATTTGTATTAATCAGGTGACTAGAAACCTGAGGCATCCTTGTCATTTGCATCCACTAATCTCTTGGCTTTTCTTTTGGCTTTTAATTTAACTTGAGTGACGATGATCTCAAGCAATTTGAGAGGCATGTGAATAGAATTAACAAGGTGGGACAGCCTTATTTGGATTCTAGCATCAGGGACTTTCTTTTGGATTTTTATTTCGTTTGATTGACTAGGATCTTAAGCAATTCCAGAGGCATTTATGTGTTTAACTCAGGTGAATTAAGAACCTAAGTATCCCAAAGGAACAACGTCATTTCCAATCTAGCGTTTGTGAAATTATTAGGGACGTTTGAGAGGTAATTAAGATTACCTCGTTAAGAGGCATTTGTTAATAGCTTGGCCGACTAGGAAATCGAGTTACTCAGCGACAACCTCATTTGTGTTATGGCATAAGGGGACATTCTAGACTAGCCACGGCAGAACAAGCTTTGTGTTATGTCATCAGGGACATTTCAGAAAGGTAATTAAAATTACCTTGTTTCGAGGCATTTGATTTTAGTTCCAAGACTAGGAAACTGAGTTATATAAAGAGGAGGGACAACCTCATTTGTGTTCTGGAATTAGGGACGTTTCAAGGTAATTGAGATTACCTTATTTGGATTCTAGCACTAAGGAATTTCTTTTGGATTTTCGATTCACTTGAGTCACTAGGATCTCAAGAATCAGGGACATTCTTCTAACTTTTCATTTAGCTTAAGTCACTATGATCTCAAACAATTCTTGAGACATTTGTGTGTTTAACTTTAGTGACTAGGAATCTAAATAGCCCAAAGGGACATCATTCGCAATCTAATATTAGGGACATTTCAGAGAGGTAATCAAGATTACCTCGTTACAAGGCTTTGTATATAGCTCGGGTGACTAGAAAACCGAGTTGTTTAGGGAAGCTCATGTGTGACTTGGTATCTATCAGGACTCAGGAGCATTCTCGATTCTCCGGTGAACTACAGGAAAATCACAGAAAGGTAATTAAGATTACCTTGTTTCGAGGCATTTGACTCTAGCTCAAAGGCTTTGAAATCGAGCTAAATAAAGAGGCAGGACAACCTCATTTGCATTCAGGCATCAAGGACGTTTCAGAGATCCTATAGGACAAGCCATTTTTTATAACTCGGTGACTAAAAAATCGAGTTATTCAAAGAGACGTGACAAGCTCATTAGTGTTAAGGCATAAGCGATTTTCTTTTGGCTTTTCAGTTCCCTTGAATGACTAGGATCTCAAGCATCGTGGACTTTCTTAGCTTTTCATTACGGACATTTCAGAGAGTAATTAAGATTACCTCGTTTTAAGCCTTTTAGTTATAACTCCGGGACTAAGTAGTTAACCTTTTTATTCAAAGAGGAGGGACAGCCTCATTTCCTTATGGCATCAGGGACATTTCAGAGAGGTAATTAAAATTACCTCGTTTTGAGCCTTTAGGTTTCTAGCTCCGGGACTAAGAAACCCGTGATATTCAAAAAGGAGGGACAGCCTCAAATCCTTATGGCACTAAGGACGTTTTAGAGAGGTAATTAATATTACCTCGTTTTGAGCCTTTTAGTTATAACCCCGGGACTAAGAAAACCATGATATTCAAAGAGGATGACAGCCTCATTTCCTTATGGCACTAGGGACGTTTCGGAGAGGTAATTACGATTACCTCGTTTTGAACCTTTTGGTTATAACCCCGGGACTAAGAAACCTTGTTATTCAAAGAGGAGGGGCAACCTCATTTCTTTATGGCATTAGGGACGTTTCAGAGAGGTAATTAAGATTACCTCGTTTCTTGTATAACATACCATTCAAGAGGGACCAGAATAAGGCACATCTCGGTCCTAAGATATCAAAGCATTCTAGAGTAGTAGTTATGATTCATGTCCGTGAGAATAATGAAAAGCAATCAAAAGCTTTGGTTATAAATGTTTTTTAAAAAGATGGCATGAAACAAGAATTTGCAAAGAAAGCATAGACAAAACTAAAAGTATATATATGGAAGACAAACTAAATTGAAAACAAAAGAAAGACAAGCTAACGTTAGACGAGGAAAAACTCAAAATGAAAAAACCAAATAACAAGAAAAATAAGAAATTAGCGGAGAAAAATCTATAGAAACAAATATGAGAAAACCGTAGATAGGATAAGAAAAAACTCCACGAATACGGCTTAACTAGAGACTAGTGAAAACTACAAAATCGGAAGCTAGATAGATACTTGTTTTCCAGTATGAGTGACAATAATAAACCGATCTTTTTGTTCTTTAAGTTGAAGAGAAGAGACATACCTGGGAAGAAGGGTGTCGGTTAGAAAAACAGGATCTCTTAATTCTAATGCAAGTGCCTTTTTCCTTTCTGATGGCAAGGCTATGCTCCCGTCTACAGGCTTGTGCTTGTCGTAAGTGCTTTCTGGAGTCTCCCGTTCATGTCCAGGAAAGGAATCACAATTCAGTACCTTTCCAAAGATTTCAGTTTATTATCCCTTAAAACAATGGAACCGTTCCTCATACCTTCACTGACAGACTGCTATTTTTTTCGCAAAATCTTCATCTCAAAAGCTATAGAATCTCAACGAATAGCAAACTCCGATGCAACATCTTCCATTAGCCTGTTACCTTCTTCTCCAAAGAAAATGGCTTTGATGACGTACGTGCTTAACCATACATGTTGTATAAAGATTTCCAGATGAGTTTAAAACGGACACACAAGAAAAACTCTTACCGTTTGGTTGACAAAACACACCAAGAGAATCTGCTTATTTTGTCGTGAAACATTTGCCTCAGCTCACGCAACTCAGAAAATCCAGAGGCTGCAAACATTAACGGCGACACATCTTCAGGACAATCCCTGGAAAACAATAACCGTAAATCAATTACCATATTTCGACCTAATAGAAAAGACTTCAATTCAATAAGAATTTGTAACTAAAGCCACAGAGAAAATTCGCATATCACTAAGGATGAAAGAAACATGAACACTGTGAGTAGGAAAAAGCCAAAAGATCTAAAGAACCTGATCTACAAATAGGAAACCTAACAAGTTGCATCTACTCAGTGTATGTTACACCTACAGACCTACTCATGAATCGAAATAGACATTTGTTCTGTCTTCATCAAGAAGCATGTCCCAAAACGATTTCACAAATCATTAAAACCAAATTCATATTTTTTTGTTGACTTTCTTATAAAAAATCAAAAACCAAATCAAACGTCGAAAGTGAAATTAACTTGCCATAGGCCATTAGAGACGAGATCAGCCGAATCTCTCTTCCTCGATCCAGTTCTTCGTGGGTTTTATCAGTGGTTTCCTGCCAAATCAAATCACACTATCAAATCGACACTCCCAATTAAAGATTAATCAGAGAGAGAGAAGAGAAACAAACCCCTTGGGAGCGAACCGGCGGCCGAAGAGACCATCAGACATCTTTGAACTTTCGCAACAACGACGGTGAAAATTCCGATTATGATCCGCCGGAAAATGGAATCTCGATTGAGAAAGAGAGAGAGCGATTAGGGTTTTTTCTTCTTTCTTTGGTTTTGAAAATAAAAACGACTAAAACAGAATAATAAGGAAATAAATACTAATAGCTAGATGAATCTGACGGTTCAAATTTAATAATAAACCGCATCTCAAATCGAATCAACGGTCGTTTTTCTGTTTCGACTTAATTTATGACCGTTGTTAAAGTTATAAAGGGTACTGTGGAAATATATTCTTTCTTTAAGGCCTTGATTGTTTGATACATGAAGCAAATGAATTAAAAACAATTCGTATATACCGCAAATGGATCGTGCCCACCAAGTGTTCGACAAAATTTGGCAGTACGAGTTTCTTGTGTGTGGCAACAACAGAAGATCGCAGCTTCGACCAATTTTCCCACTCTTTTCAATTATCACGTGATCGGCACATGCACCAAACTAACCGACTCTGAAGCTCCAAATATACAAATCCTTTCCTCTTCCTCTTCAAAGCTTCCCCATTTTTTTTTGTCTCTCTCTCTTTTATTTTCTTTTTCCTCTTCAAAGATTCACCATTGTTGTTCTTCTCCCCGAGTTTCAACGATCAAGTTCGCGGATTCCAGCTCTGATCATGGAGATGGAGATGGAGCCATCAAAGGTACAAGAAACGGAAAAAGTCGAAGAAACTGACCAGAAAACAGATCAGTGAGTAGTAAAAACTCAATCTTCTCTATCACGTTAATGCTTTTTTCTTTCACAGAACTTCTCTGAAAGTTTTCTTCTTGGTACTTATCTATTGTTCAGAGATCTCTCAGTAACAACGCATGACAACGCTCCTGAGCCGATGAAACCACAAGAAGAATCTGAAGAGAAACAAACCGCTGCTCTTGATGCGATTCTCAAGGTTTTCTCAAAACTTTATGCCAAAGAAAGACTGAATCTTTATGTCTCAATCTTGTTTATTCGACTATAGTTTTCAAGAATGTGATTGTGATTTGTTGCAGTCTCTGTGGAAAGTTAGCGTTTTCTTAAGCGATTTTCTGTTGGAGTTTTGTCAAGTAACACAAGACGGATTCACAGAAGATGGTGAATATGTTGTTCCGCCTACACGCCAACTTCGTGACTTCCTTCTCAAGAATCTAAGTGTCACGCATCCTCTGGTCTCTGCTCTCACCTTTAAACACTTTATCTACACTTTAACTACTCTTTTGTCCAAACTTCATTCTTTCTTGTTCTTTACTCTTCAGGAAGCAAACGGTGTTTTCGACTTCTTGGTAACCATCTTGGACCTTCTGCCTCTCTGGAGATGTGGAACTGGCGAAGAAGAAGAGCCTTTGAATTCCAAGTTTGAAGTCTACGAAGTGGCCAAAAAGATTTGCAACAGATGCAAACTGGATATTGAATCTCCGGTTAAACGTTCGTACGGTCTAGTCGTGGTTGCTGATTCACTCAGAGAAATGAAGGCAAGTCGTTTTCTTTGTGTACTTAGCAAATGATGATTTAGTCGTTTCATGAAATGTTTTTTGTTATCACAGTCTGCATTCAAGGATTTGACGTTTGGGAACATCCTTAAGATGATCAAAATGGACTTAATGATGCTTTGTGGCAAGGAAGGATGTCGGAAAAGAAACTATGTTGAATGTATGATCAATAAACTTCCATCTGTTTTCACTATTGGTAAGAGCTATGTAGTTATTATTATTTTGGTTATTATATAGAGATTAACAACATAATGCAGTAGTTTTGAGCAGTTTTTTGGTTTGTTTGTTTGTATGTTTAGCTCTAGAGTGGGAGAACAATGAGACTCAAGACGAGATATTTGCTACAACTTCTGTTCTGGCTACTGAAATAGATATTAGTGAGATTTACAAATACGAAGGTGACCGTATACTCACTAAATACCATCTTGTGTCAATGGTAAGGGTCAAATGTCTAGATTTTCTTAAGTTCCATTTGTGTTTCGTATGGAAGCAAACTCCAATGTTATAATATTCAGGTTTGCTCGAATGGAGATCAATACAGTTGCATAGCTTATGAAAGCGGAAGTTGGGTCAAACATACTGGTACTGTGAATGAGGTAAAGCTTGAACGTTTTTGTAACAAAAGAAAGTTTTTTGATCTGTGCCTTCTTTGTCTTGGGTTTTGTAAGTTGAACTGAGTGAGGTGTGTTGCTTGTATCAGGTTATCGGAGACTGGGATCAAGTTACCAGCATTTTTGTGAAAGATAATATTCGACCCGTGATTCTATTTTTTGAACACGTAAGCAAGCTCCTACGACTGCGTACTTGCTTGTCTTTATGTGTGTTGTCTAATTCCACCAGCTTATATTGCAGGTAATCCGGAGAGGTCAGGTTATGTTCGGGAGCTTGGCTGAAGACCAATAAAAGATTTTTCAATGGTGTAGGGAAAGGATTGGTGTATATAGGTCATGTATATGCAAATACTTTAGAATCGATCCAATTCAAAAACTTTACAAGGAGTTAGTAGAAAAATGCTTTGGAGATTATGAGGATTTAGTATGCTTTGAACAGATTTGTCTTTTCTCTTAAGCTCAAATTCAACATCTTGATTGTTATGATGCTTGAATAAAGTACACAGTTTACTTCCCTATAATTCATTTCGGTTTGATACAGCTCAAATATTTAGTTAATCTGGCTTTTGTGAGATAACTGTAGTTTCAACTCCCTAATGAAAGCTTCGTTTATGGTTTGTTGGTTTTAGTCATAAACAAGTTGATATGAGAAATCTCTCTATTCATAGAATGGATGCTTTCTCGTACTTTAAAGCATCTCAAGTTAAGTTGAGGAATTGTCTGCAGTTGTTTGATCTTATGTTTATGATTAACCGATCCCTTCATCCTCACTCTTCTTCGTTTCCTTTCTGAAACAGAGAGGAATGGAAATGGGCTTTCTTAGCCTCTTGTCAATTTGATGTAATCAACCAAATTTATAGGTATTGTTGGCTGGTGGTACCGTTGAATGAAGTAAGGAATATGACAATTAAATTATAAAAAAATTCCCCGATCTTGTTTATTTAATTAATTTTCTAAAGATATTTATTTCATTCTCAACTCTCAAACTCTCACTCACCCTATGGTCTCTTCTCTCTGACCTTTTAAACTGAGTGATGTGTGTTCTCAGAAGTTTTGTAAATCTGAAGATTCAATTGTTTTATTAAGACAGAACAAGGGTTTTAGAGGCTACAAGATTTTCTCCAAGATTGATCATCATTCATTTCAACTGACCAATGCTTCTAACATGTTTGACTACGTTACCTGAGAAAGAATATTTGGGTTCTTAATATCTGATCTCGGACCTGCAATCATCAAACCACATAGCAACCAAGAAACCGCTCTAACCAACCTATCCTTTGCAGTTTGGAGTTGAGCACTGACTGTTCCTCAACCACATCTGGTCTTGGAGAGAGCTTTTGCCAGCAATTGGTGGAAGCGAGAAGGTATATGGCTTGACAGCCTCTGGTAGAACATGGATAAGGTCAGCATCCACGTCCCATGGTTCGAAACCATCATCCAAGTTGGCACTAAGGAATAGATGTTCCCAGCTTTGAGGAGCTGGACTGAAGGAATTGCTCTCATTTGCCTGCAGATTGTTCTGCGAGTTTGAAATTCCCACCAACTGCTGCTCTACTTTATCTTTCCACGGTCAATTTACTTCAGTCAGTTGTGGCTGCTACGAGACAAGATGATTCCAATTAATGAGACAGCCTCAGAAGTACCACTTAATCTGGAAATATACCCCATGACCATGATGAAGTGGCAACTGTTTCAGCAAGTTGAGGAGTCTTTCCAGATGCAGCGTAGCTATGGAAGCATGCTTGATGGTGAATCTGACGAACTAAAGGTAGTTCTTGTTTCACATGATGAACCTATGATATGATGTGGTATTAACTATTATTTAATAGATGCTGCTGATTGCTTTCTGTACACATTCTTGGTTTCTTCTTGGAGCTGATTATAAGTATGTATGTTTATTGTTTTGCAGTGGGTGTTTTTGGAAGGAAATCCCTATCTAATATCTAACGATAGTTGAGATTGATGATTTTTTTGCTTACCCTGTAGATATCCAATTCTGGAACAAGAACAAATCAATGGAAGGACTGTCTGCAAAGTCTGTTGTACTGAACTTTATCTGTCAGTTTGTCATCTTCTTCTTCCTGCTTGACAAGGACACTTCATGGATGATACTGGCTAGTTCTGGAGTTGGTATCTGCATCGAATTCTTGAAAATAGGGAAAGACATACAAATAGAGGTATTTACATAATGTATTCTGACATTTCAGACCCAGCCAGAATTTACTTTGAGCATCTCTTATGTTGTTGCTTATACATATAAACCCTGTCAAACTTTTAAACTTGACAGGCTGATCGAAGTGGGAATGATTCCAATGTTGAGAAGTTATAAGATCGTGAATCTTGTGCAAGCAGTAAAAGCAAGGAGTATGATGACATTGCCATCAAATTCTTATCCTATGTGCTCCTACTCCTTGTTGTAGGATAACGTCACAAGAGCGAGTCTTTAACCAAATATAGAAGGTTTTTTCCTAATCGTTCTCCTCTGTTTTTGTAGACAGGGTTGGGGAAACACGGACCAAAGACACAAAGATAGAAGAGGAAACTAAGGAATCTGGAGCAACAAGTTTATTTATTACAAAAAGTACAGAGAATCTCAGGGTAGCATTAATAAGTTCATGTGATTAAGTTCTGTCTGGAAGAACGAAACACTTACATAAGCTTCAAATCCTCTACATAGTTTGCAAATATGTAAGCTGCAAAATGGTTAAACTTATCCAATTCTGGAACCTCAGTTGTTACAATTCTCATAATCTTCTTCTCGAGATTGTAGTAAAAGATTCTGAAAGGATTGTCTGTATACATTTGGCATAACAAAATTTCTGCATTACCAACCATTCCACCAGGGCGTACAAAGTTGGCTCCGTTCAGCCATGGATGAGGCAATTTGTAAACACGCTTGGATCATTTATGTTTCTTTAGATTTTCCAAAACCCACAACTCAAAACGGGTACCATTAGAAAATTAACACCTAATTTACCATTGTAGTTAATCAGAACCAAATATCTATGGATTGGGAATCCCAAATCATCATCAACTTATACCACTATCTCCCTTCACCTCCTAATCTGTCTTCTAATAAGATATAGTGTTAGAAAGACACTTCATCGCCCTCTGGTTGAAAAGATACTTGACTGTTAATGGAAACATACCAATGTTATCATTACTGTAAACAAATTTGGATAAATAAATAAATGATTGATTTAATATAAATTTTTATTTATTTTACCTTTCAAAATTTTCATAAACCTCTTAAAAGGGTACATCCATTGAAAAATAAACTGGTCCAATTGGTAAGATCTCATGAAGAAGATGGATTGAGAGATGGAGTTGTTCTATGCCTTCTTTAGTGAGCGTCTTTGCACCCAAATCCAAAAAATGCATCAATACCTACAATGAAACAAGTTATATATTTCTGCTCCGTACAGATACTCATTTGTCACATTTCTGACAACATATTTATACAAATACATTCATTTTCATTACTCGTATATTCACAATGTTTGAAATTTTTTTCTTTCAAAATAATATTTTTATATATATCTTTTTCTCAAAAATGTTTTTTTTGTTTTAAAATAAACTTCACAAATACCTTAATCAAACAAATTTTAGTGTAATCATATTTTTATATTTTAGGGCTGACTTTTTTTAGTTAAGTAAGCATGAATCTCTGGTTTTAGAAGAAAACTGTGATTTTTTATTTTGACAGAAAAACATGACTTTTTAGTTTTGTCAAAAAACTTATTTATGTTTTTGATGAAAAAAATATAATTTTGAAGTTTTAGAGAGAAAACATATCTACAGATTTAGTAATTTTTGCCAAAATTATGGTTTTGCGGTACCACACCAAACTGAGTATCCGTATGGAATATGATGCAGAAGAAAAATGTAATAAGGTGTATGTAAACATTGTTTTTCACTCAAACGCAAAATTGTTATTTCCATAAAATTGAAAAGTGCATTTGAATATCTTTAACGTTTGTGGAAAACTTAAAATTTCATATGGTTTACTTAGGAAAATGGTGACCGTGACTCTTAAGAGGAGTCCTTTAAGGAACAAAAGAAAAATCTAAACGGGAAAATTTTTAAAAATTTAATTAATTTTTTAGATGAAGACACAAGAAATGTAGCAAGTTCTGTTAGTTGATAGATTCTTCTGTGTCTGACTTTGAGTTATAAATATAGGTTCTCCTTTCCTCTCTTCTGGATCCAAAAATTTATCTATTGTTCTACATCTAAATTAGTAGGAATTGTGGATTATAAGGTTTCTTTGAAACCACTCTAATGAAAACGTTCAGAAAAGAGCTATATGTTATAGAAACTCGACAAGGTAATATAAACATGTTCCTCCTTCATTGTCACTCTCATTGTTATGTTTTATTTTTGAGTACCCTCTATGGTTTTATAAATCATGGAAGATAGTTATCACTTATCAGTTATATGAATTCGTGATGTTCTATTGAGATACTGCATTTGAGCTAACCAGTGGTCGAATTTGAACCTTAATAAAGTGTTATTATTTAATAAATGTGTTCATATTGCATAGAAAAAGGTATACTATTATTGAGTCTATGTATATAGTGTGCTTACAGAAACTGGTGGTGAATTGTGTTATCGTCATTGATTGGAATTGTTTCTTCAAAACTGAGTTTTTTTCGTTATATTTTCCTACATTTTTTAGCCCAAACTGCAAACTCTGATTTTTTTAGCGAAATAAAAAGATTTCATTTTTGAAAAAATTGAAAATCATGTTTTTAAAATATAGTAAAACTTAAAAATATATAACTTTTCTGTGTCGTTTTTTTTTTGTTTCTATCTACGCATTTGAACTTTTAATGGCTAAAGAAGATTTGAAGCAAAAATGGTTTATTTTTTTCAGAGTTGGTCAGTTTTAGGTGGTGAGGCTGGTGATTCCGGGTCTAGTTGATCAACAGCAAAGCTCGTCTACAATCTTCATTAGTGCTACCTTCTAATCCTTGATTTATTGTTAGATCTGTGTCTTGTCGGATCTGAATCTTGTGATGACAGACAGACTTTTATGGTTTATGTAGAGATCACTTGGGTTTGGTTTCTGACCAGTTTGATGTATACGTTTCTTTCTCCATGGAGATTGGTGATATCCGAGGTGAGTTTTTTTACTCCTTATATCTACCTATTACATCTGATTGAGATCTTGTTATGTCCTTGAGCTTGTTTTCGTGGACACCGCCAGATTCAGAAGAAATATACCTGTCTTGTCGGATTATGAAACATGTTTTCAATGAGTTGAAATATATAGTGTGATGTCTAAATGAGGATTCTATTATCAAAGTTTGATCTCGGGCATCTTTAGTATTTTTTTTTGGAAGGTTCTCTAGTAACTTAGAAGCTCTATAACATTGTTGCCAGTTTTAGATTTAGTATAAACTGCCTTTTGTATTTCCTTCAAATCTAGATTTTTATGGCCTTAGATTGTTTTATGGTCTTGTGTTGTAAGTTTTAGTTCTCTAAGTCTCCCTTGTTTGAGCTCTTAGTCTCCAGAGACTTCCTCTTGTCTATTGGTTCTGTTTTAGGAAAAGTGTTCTTTCTCTAACTTATATTTCACTATATTTAAATAGTTTCTAGATGAAAAAATAAATAAATAAACGAATGAGCTAACAAAAACGTTCTTACTTATCCAAAAGACTGTCCATTCAAAAGGCTCATTGGAACCATCTGAATGATGTTCATTTAGGTATTAAAAATGGTTTATTAAGATGATTTTGAAATTTAGATTGAATTTTCAAACTCATTTGGATAAACCAAATTGAAAAATTCAGAGAGAAATGGTTTAAACAAAAATAAAAAATGACAAATATACTCTAATTATTCAAATTGATTATTTGAGTACAAATTTTATTGAAAAAACGAAGAGATTCTCAATTATAATCTATAGTTATTTTGCAAAAGCTAATCACATTCCGCCAAAACTAATAAATCAAATTTCCAGCAGAAAAAGAGAGTGTAATTAAGTTTCAACAAAACCGCAAAATCAAGTTTTCACACCAAAACTACAAAATCAAAATTTCTGACAAAAATTCAAAATTATTATTTTTCAACCAAAATTGCAAAATTAAGTTTTTTTTGCCAAAACCACTAAATCGAATTTATCATCTAAACTATAAAATTATGTTTTCTGTTAACACTGCAAAATTATGCTTCTCACCGAAATTGAAAAATTACGTTTTTGCGAACACATATGGTTACTTTTTCCGTCAAAACCACAAAATCAAAATTTCTCACAAAAACCACAAAATGAAGTTCTAGCCAAAATAAAGTTTAAGTTAGAAAACATAGTTTCCCGGGTTTAGTGAAAAACTTGATTTTGTCATTTTGGTGGAAAAACTCGATTTTACCATTTTGATTGGAAAACATTATTTTGACATTTTGATAGAAAAATATTATTTTGCATTTTTTTGCAAGAAAAATATAATTTTCTAACTTTAACAGGAAAATGTAATTTTACGAGTTGCAATTTTTTTTTTGAAAATATAGTTATAGATTTTATTAATTTTATTAGTTTTTATAACTTATACACAAAATAAAATAAATTTTAATTAGATAATGACATATGGATTTTATTAGTTTTTGTATTTCATATGAATTTTATGTGACAAAATGAATTTATAAATTTTTAAAATTATTATTTGAAAATTACTTACTTTTGAATATATTTTAGATTAAGAATTAAAATTAATATTGTTATAAGTAATAATGAAAATATCATTAGATAAAATCATGCGTATTTTAAGTTTTTGCTTTATTACAATCACTGATATAAAAATGAAGATGTTCAAATAAACAATATCTCATTAGGATAAATCAATTAAATGACTTATCAAAAACAAAATGAATAACAGTTGAAAGGACCATCCGATGGTTGGATGAATTTGAGAGATGACAAACGAACAGAATCTAAAACCGGACGGATACATTATTTGGGCCTAAAAAATACTTGAGTTTCAAGAAGAAAGCCGACAAGGCCCAATAACATGGACCTGGATGAATTTGAGAGATACAAACCAACAGAATCTAAAACCTACAGAAATTACTTGGGCCAAAACAATACTTGTGCTTCAAGAAGAAAGCCCACAAGTCCCAATAATGTTGTTCCCTTCAAGACCCAAATTTCAAGATTCTTTCTTCTCTCCGTCTCTCTTGAGTGTCAGGTCCGTCGTTGATCGGAGACAAAGAAAATGGCTCCGAAGAAGAAACCTCAAAACCAAAGCAACAAAGCTGCTTCTTCATCATCGACGAAATTGAACCACCAGAAACCTTCTTCAGGTCCTAAGCTTCAGATTTCCGCGGAGAACGAAGACCGTTTGCGACGTCTCTTGCTCAACTCCGGCCGCACTAATCCTCCGGCTCCGGCACCTATCCACAGTGCACTTTCCAAAAATCAGAAGGCAAAGAAACTCAACACTGTCTACGAGAAACTCTCTTGCGAAGGATTCGTAGATGATCAGATTGAACTCGCTCTCTCCTCCCTTAGAGTAACGCTCTCACCATCTTCGCATTTGTTCGAATTTTGAATTTTGAATTTTAGTTTGATTTAATTAAATGCAATGTTTATGTTTCATTAAGGATGGAGCGACGTTTGAGACTGCACTTGATTGGCTCTGTTTGAACTTGCCGAGCCATGAGTTGCCAGTGAAGTTTTCTACTGGAGCTTCTCGATTTCCTACTGCAGGTATGTTGTTAATATTCTCGAGTAACTTGTTCTATTTGTGTTGAATTGATGCTTGTAACCTTCGCATTTGTGTTGCAGGTGGTTCTGTTGGTGTGTTATTGACCTCAAGGGAAGATTGGAATGACTCTTCTGACTCTTCAGTCCAGGTTAAACAGGAGGAACCTGAAGTTTTGGTTAAAGTGAAAGGGAAGCAAGATGAAGATACTCTTAGTTCTGGTCAATCGTCTCAAGCTGATTGGATTCGTCAGTATATGAGGAGACAGGAAGAGGTACACATTAGAATGGTTTTAACCGTTTTACAAAAGCAGAAGAAGTGATAGTTCTTTCCACAGAACATATTTAATTCAATTCATAAAGATGAATTTGCTCATTGGCTTCTATTTTATTTAGGAGGAATTGGAATCTTGGGAAGATGAGGTAGATAGCAGCGAGGTAATTCAACTCTTTTCGAGGCTTCTTTCCGTCATTGATGTGGAAAAATTTCACTGTTTTCTTAAAACAACTATTCCCTCAAGCTTTTGGTGTGACAATGAATATCTGGAAGCTTTAAATTTGGAAGTTTTTTTTTTCTTTGGTCGTTCTCTGCTGTGATATCTTGTTTTCAAAAATCTTACTAGGAATCCGGTCCGAGGCCTTTCGATGTGATTGCCAAAGAATACTATTCGGCAAGATCAGATGCTATAAAAGCGAAGGAGAAGCGTGATAAAAAAGGGCAGGAGCAAGCAGGCTTAGCAATTCGCAAGCTCAAGCAAGAGATAGCTGCTCTTGGTTAAGTTTAATATTTTAATAATCAATCTGTTAACCATTTAAATTGGTGCAGCATGTCATGAGTTATATGTATTTTTTCTGCAGGAATATCTGAAGCAACGTTGGAATCTGAATTTCAGCGTGAACATGCTTTTGAAGATGCTACAGAAAAAGAATCAACCTCTCCCATACCCGATATTGTTAACGAAGCAGTAAATTCTGATGCTTTCTCTATTCAGCAGTTAGATGATTCGGCCTTGGATGCAAATCCTATTGAGAGCTATGAAAGTCAACCTAAAGCTCTTCCCTCTTCTTCCCCCGGACAAGAATTAGTTGCATCGGATGATAATTCAGAGTACTTGGCGCTTGATGATATGTTTTCAGTAGATGTCCCGCATAATGAAGCTTCGCCCCATGAACTCCTGGAATTGCAGAAAAACGAAAAGATGAGAGAACTACGCAGTGAGGAAAATTTAGGGAAATTAGAGGGCATCTGGAAGAAGGTAACTTTTCATTAAACAAGATTGTAGTGTAAATACATTGTAGCTTTCAAAATACAATTGCAGTTAAAGGTGTTCAATGCTTTTACTGTATTATATTTATGCCTGCTTCTTAAGTTTTCATTTTGTCACATAAGCTGATATTTTGATCCATTAAGCTGAGTTCCAACTAGGCTAACTAGATATGGAATTTGCTTCTCTACATACAACGTGTTAGCTTGGTTTTTTCCCCTGCGCTGCTCACTTTATTTTCTGTGCAACTTCTTTTATTCGACTCTCTCTTCAACATGTAAAAATTCACAGGGCGAGGCGCAAAAGGTCCCAAAGGCATTCCTCCATCAATTGTGTCAAAGGTCGGGGTGGGAAGCACCAAAGTTCAACAAAGTAACCGCTGAAGGAAGGAAAATCTCATATACTGTAAGCATTTTGCGTAAAGCCAGCGGGCGGGGTAAAAGCAGACAAGCCGGGGGTCTGGTAACTCTTCAACTTCCTCATCAAGATGAGGTTTTTGAATCTATTGAGGTACTCGTTTGATCCGTGTTTTAACATTTGAGATTGTCTTAATAAGATGCTAAAGTATTTGGTTACGGCCTTCTGACTATATGTAGTTAGGGTATAACTTCTTAGAATAATTTTCCAGTTTAATTCTGAGGAAAATAGAATAGGTCTGCTAGAAAGAAAAGTTTATAGTGTACATGTGTTTAACATTGTTTCTCAAAGTTTGGAAACATCTGATTATGAATCTTATCAAAGTTGTAAGCTCTTTATTGGAAATAATCATCCGTGCCTGAATAATATGCTCACCATGTAGTCACTAATCAGTATGCTAATTTCTTGTGGACTTGTGTTGTGAGTGACAGGATGCACAAAACAGAGTTGCGGCATTTGCCCTCCATAAGCTCTTTTCTGATTTGCCTGTTTACTTTGCAATCACCGAGCCTTATGCCTCTCTAGTTTTGATCTGGAAACAAGGTGATTCTATGAATTTTGTCTCAGTACCTGGTATTTGGTTTAAAAACAAAGTATTTTGTAGTGACATGTCCAGCTTCTGCCACATAATTTTAGATTGATTAACCTAGTGCTCTTTATTATCACCTTTCTGTCTATGTCTACATTGGCTTGTTCTATGGTGACTCTACAACTACTATATTTTGCATGAGAGTTTCAGTACTTGAGCATCAGTATTGAGTGAAATACTACCGCATATGAAGTTAAATGGAGGGAATGCGACTTTATCTCTTGCTAAATGGTTTGCAATATCTTAATCGCTCTAATACAATTGCCTTGTGTTTTCACAGAGGAATTGTTGTGTACCGTACAAAACACAGAAGAAGATCGAAGAGCTAATTTTGTTGATAGGTTGCTTGAGGCGGACAATTTCAGTTTGAATGCTTCGTCGAGTGGCATGGGCGATTCCACTCCAATGGTAGACACTTATGTCGAAGAAAAAGATGACTTGGGTGTTGTCAAATCTAACCACAGAGCTAAAAGTATGTTTGTCATAGGTTATATCTGTGGTTACTTAGTTGCTTAAACAATATATATCTGGACTTGACGGCCAAAATTATCGATATGAACAATAATCAATAATCAATCATCTATTTTCTGTATTACAGGAGACTCTTCCATAGAAGCTATATGTTTATCTCTTCAACAAAAACAAGAAAACAAGAAGAAAACGCGGAAGTACAAGGTAAAACATTCTTGTTTATGTTTGAAAATAAGTTTTGTATCTAGAGATGGTTAAGAAAGTAGTTCATGTAGCTAATGTTTTTCGTTATTATGTGTCAAGCTTCCTAGAGTGATTAGCTTATTCCAATAAGATATGCAGAACTATTTTTTCAGCATGGTCAAATCTTTGTTACTGCAACTCTCCCAGTGATCCTACTATACTTTCGCAGGATATGTTGAAAACTCGTACTGCTCTTCCTATATCGGAGGTTAAGGATGACATACTGCAGCATCTGAAAGAAAGAGATGTCTTAGTAGTATGCGGAGAAACAGGCTCTGGAAAGACTACACAGGTTTGGTCTTACCTGTTACTTGGTTTCTACTCGCTGTTTGCTCTTTTTGCCGAATTTATCTTCCAGCTCACAGTAGTCATTTCTAACTGTTATATTGTTCCAGGTTCCTCAATTTATATTGGATGATATGATCGATTCAGGGCGTGGTGGACACTGTAATATCATATGTACACAACCTCGGAGAATAGCAGTGAGTATTTTTTCTTAAGATGTCATGCTTTCAGGGATTTCTTACTGGCATAAATTACGATCTCTTTATTTTACTTGATCCTTCTGTTTATGGAACGCTTAATGATGTCAGTTAGCCTAGGGTGCAGATTTCTTTCTACCTTTTGTTATTGTTAGTAACTGGGTAATATGGTATAGGCTATCTCTGTTGCTCAAAGAGTTGCTGATGAGCGTTGTGAATCCTCTCCAGGCTCAGATGACTCCTTGGTTGGTTATCAAGTTCGTCTTGAAAGTGCAAGGTCTGTCTCTTTATTTTACGATTTTTTCATTGTTTTCTGTAGTCTTATCAAAATTTGCCATTCAAATATTCAGTCTGTAGCATTAAATTTCAGTAGTTATAATTGTATGCTGTGTAAAAAGTGGCTTGTTTCTCAAAGTAGAGCAGCCAAAAAAGAAGTATTTGAAAAAAGAGCAATTTACTTCCAACGGCTGAACAGCCTGAACTATTTGTATATGTATATGTCACTTCGTAGGTAGTTTCGCGTAATCTCGCCTGTTTATTTTGCTCTTCTTTTGGCTTTACTAGTGTAAGGTTGTATTGCTTACCATCATCTGGTGTTTGTAAAATTTTCATTTCTGACACTATAATATGATGATGGCCTTGGTTTTTACCTTTAATAATGCTCCTTGGAATTGTGGATTAAGAAAATTTTCTTGGCATATTTGTGCCTTCTTCAGGAGTGACAAGACGAGGCTGCTGTTTTGTACTACTGGCATTCTTCTGAGGAAACTCGCTGTACGTCCGCTATTTTTTAATATTCTCTCGTGCAACCAAGTAATTCCATGGGTTAAAGAGTTTTAAGCTACTGAGAAATGATTAACATTTTTGTGAACAAACATTCTGGTGACGTAGAGAAAGGTGAAATATTATAGCTGCTTCATGAAAATTATGGTTCCGTTAGAAAACATGATCTTGCAGAAAATAGTACATAGACAGAGTCTCTGTTAACTAAGGGGAAAATTGAAATTCCAATAGTTGAGGTAGTTATTTGCTGCAAAGACAATTCTAAGGAATTTTTTTCTTCCAGATTTTGAGACACTATGATGCTAATCCGTAAAGCATATTGAATGAAGTCACATTAAATATTTGTGGATAATTTTAAGATTATTCAGCAATCTCTTTTATCGCTTATTTTTTCCTGTTTGCTTGTTTGTGCACACCTTGCAGGGGGATAAAACCTTGAACGATGTTACACATATTATAGTCGATGAAGTGCACGAGCGGTCCCTTTTGGTGAGTATTGATTAACTCAGACACCTAGTTAAGGATTCTAGTTGAGAATCCATATAATATCATCTAATAAATCAGTAGAGTAAAAGAACCTGCTAGGAAACAAAACTAGGAATTTAGTATTACGATTAGAATATCCATGTAGAATGATACTCCACTACAATTTCATCGTGGTATATCTTTTTCTCTCTATTGGCTTCTTTTGACACTAGTTTAGAATAAAGGATTTATATGTCCGGCTTCCATGCTTATTTTGTGCGGAAAAGCATTTTAGTTTCCAATCTCCTCTTTCCTCCATAAAGAAAAATGGTAGACTCTGTATCTCAAATTTTGATGCGTCCATTTTGTAAGTGTTGAACAATCTGACAGAAGTTTGCCTTTTATTCCTTTCTCATTTTCATTTCAGGGTGACTTTCTTCTCATTATTTTGAAGAGCCTGATCGAAAAGCAATCATGCGATAATACATCGCATAGGTTGAAAGTTATCCTTATGTACGTGCTGTTGCTTTTACGTTTCAAGCTATATTCTAAGTAATAGTAAACATCATATTAATTTATGCTTCTGATGCGGTTCAGGTCCGCTACTGTTGACGCAGATCTTTTCTCAAGATATTTTGCTCATTGTCCTGTGATTACTGCTCAAGGACGAACACACCCGGTTACCACTCACTTTCTGGAGGAGATTTATGAGAGAACTAAATACCTTCTGGCTCCAGATTCTCCTGCTGCACTAAGATCTGATTCATCCATTAAAGACAAGGTATCTAGATTATTATAACAACCATATCTACTATTATACTTCTGTGATCCACACGAATAGCTTGAAATAGATCGTTGCAGCTGCTAGAGCTTGCACGGCTTGATTTATGAGCTTTCTTCTGATTTTGTATTGGAGTATTATCTATTCGAGAAATGTTTCATCCGTACCGAGATCGTTAACTATTTGCATAACCAAAATATTCGACCATCACAAAGGTTATGGGATTGCCTTAACCGTTTTGTGGGGCTTCATATGGAATAGTCTTTACATTTTTGTGGGGCTTAATATGTGAATGCCCTTTGATTAAAAATATGTTGTATGATTCTGATTTGGATTCTAGTGTTTATATACTGTTACTCGTACTCCCATTTAACTTGTATTAGTGAAAGTGAAACTTCGGAGATTGTGTAATTAATATATGGGTTCGTTGTCTTCAGCTTGGTTCTGTAAACGACCGAAGGGGACAGAAGAATCTTGTATTGGCTGGCTGGGGTGACGATTATTTGCTTTCAGAGGACTGTCTGAACCCGTTTTACGTTTCCAATAATTACAACTCATACAGTGATCAAACACAACAAAATCTCGTACGCTACATTTCCAGTTTAAGCTTTTGTTCCCCTTGTTCTTCTGGTTTTTCTGAGCCTTAATGACATGTGAGTGCTGTGCAGAAAAGGTTAAATGAGGACGCTATTGACTACGAGCTTCTTGAAGAGTTGATATGCCACATTGATGACACTTGCAAGGAAGGAGCCATCCTCGTATTTTTGCCTGTAAGCTGATATGAGTTTCTTTCGCTGTTAATCGAGAAATAATCATCTTGTCTATCGCTTCAGGTTGACATTTGTTTGGTTAATAACAGGGCGTGGCAGAAATTCACATGTTAATCGATAGGTTAGCTGCTTCATATCGTTTTCGTGGACCTTCTGGAGATTGGCTTCTTCCTCTACATTCTTCTATTGCATCTACAGAACAGAAAAAGGTGTTTCTGCGCCCCCCTGAAGACATACGAAAGGTGATTTTTCCGTCTATATACCTTTTTGCACTTTCGATGCATGGTTTAGATGCGTAGTTTCCTGAAGGTGAGTCACTTTTAATTCACTAGTTCCAGATTAGCAAATCTAATTGATGTACCACTAACGCCTTGCTTTTGCATTTTGTCTGCTAAAATAATCTTAAGTGTTTTGAATATTGATGCATTGTTTTCCAGTTATAATTGTTCCAATCTTATCTCGTGCAACGACTTATTTCCTTTGATTCCCACTTGTAAATGAATTTGAGTGATGTGCACAGTAAATAACCTCTACCGTGGTGTCAATTTCATTACATCAATTATGGTTAAAAAGTCAACGTGTTCCATGGGAAAGTTTATTACTTACTACCTTCGGGTTGACTAAGGCTTACATTTTTTTTGGTTTTCTTGCAAGTTTTCGTTGGGATTACTTTGTGAATTATATATCTCAAAGCTAAGAATAATATAGGGAGAGCAACTAAATTCATTTATGGCTTGATAAAATTTGAGAAGATATAGTCGAAATGGTTTAGCGTCTTCTTGATAGTTAGGTGCTAATTCAAGTACTGAATCCTTTTAACAATTGCATGGGCTCCCTATTTCCGGAGGATATTTTCCGTAAATTTTCAGTTTAGGTTGCTTGGATTTCGCAAAGCCGTTCTGATTCATCTTTTGCATCATCTCTTAAGTGCAGGTTATCGTAGCTACAAACATTGCGGAGACCAGTATAACAATTGATGATGTGGTGTATGTGATTGACAGTGGCAAACACAAGGAAAATCGCTATAATCCACAGAAGGTATTCCCGATGCTAGTGATAAGTTGCATTTTCCATTTACGGTGATGCATTGCGAATACTAATTGGGCACCTTTTCCCCTTCTAAACTAAAACCTTTTCTGAAAATGAAATGTAACATCATGCGCATTTCATCGTGATATACGCATATAACTTCTTCCTTCTGAAATCGTTTTAAGATTCATATCAGCTATTTTGGTACCTGTATTATCAATGACGTGTATCTTGAAAGTACTTTTCAGTTCTTTATATTCAACTAAAAGGTTCGTATATATATAAGTGCCGTTTGAGGACATTTTTTTGTATCTCTCCCTTGTGATTGCCTCACGATCATCGTATTTTTTTCTCTGAAATTTCTATTTGGTGCTTGACTCCTTTTTAGAAACTGTCAAGCATGGTGGAAGATTGGGTATCTCAAGCAAATGCAAGACAAAGAACAGGAAGAGCTGGACGAGTTAAACCTGGAATTTGCTTTTCACTGTACACACGCCATAGATTTGAGAAACTAATGCGTCCCTATCAGGTGTTTTTCTATTTGGTTCTTTCCTGGTCTCTAGTTCACTTGGGTTTAGGCCTTCAACTAATCATCAGTTCCATCTTGGTGGCAAGGTTCCTGAGATGCTGCGGATGCCGTTAGTAGAATTATGTCTACAAATCAAATTGCTTGGACTGGGTCACATCAAGCCTTTTCTGTCCAAGGCAAGTTATACGATATTTATTGACAATAAGAAATAACATTATCAGCCATCTAATTCGTCTCTGCACTCACCGTCTTTAGGCTTTGGAACCTCCGAGTGAAGGTGCTATAACCTCTGCAATTTCATTGTTACACGAGGTACCATTATAGAAGTATTTTCTCCTAAAGAATTATTAATTCCTGCGATATTTGACATATCCAGAAGTTACGAGACAAGTCACCTATATAACTGATGTGTATGAGGTTGCCCTGCTGTGGGGCTGATTAATCTTCTTTCCGCTGTAGCCGTAGGGCAAAGTCATTTTAATTTTGTTGCTGTCTCTTCTTTTATGAACCATGTCTTCATCAGGTTGGTGCTGTTGAAGGCGACGAAGAGTTGACACCACTTGGGCATCATTTAGCAAAACTTCCTGTTGATGTGTTGATTGGAAAGGTTCACTTCTTTAACAGTACTGTTGCACTTCCTTGTTCACTGCCTAAGTTCACTGCCTTCTCATATACATATATATTCGCTCCTCACAACATCTAGCCTCATCTCATCATGTGTCCACTTTCACATTATTAAGAAAATTTCTGCCTAGGTTTCACTGTCTTGATCATTGATGTAGGTAACCAGAGAGTTCATCATGTAATTCCTTACACTATCATGACGACATGTTTGAAATTTGCAGATGCTGCTATATGGTGGAATATTTGGTTGCTTATCACCTATTATTTCAATTGCTGCTTTCTTGAGTTACAAATCGCCGTTTATATATCCCAAAGATGAGGTACATTTATACATTCTCAGAACTTGGTTGATTTTCAGAAGGATGATGTCAACTAATTCAATGTGCGGTGGTTTTTTCTTAGAAACAAAATGTTGATCGGGTGAAACTCGCTCTTTTTTCTGATAATCGGGAGAAATCAAGTGATTTAAACAACAATGACAAACAATCTGATCATCTACTTATGATGGTTGCATACGACAAATGGGTGAAGATACTGCATGAGGTATGTGAGAAAGAGTGATATGTGTTTTACAGAATCAGTATTTGGTTCATTATCGATGGATATATCTTGACTTTGGTAGATGCCTGTCTGTCTATATGGAAGAGTTTTTATTTTGTATAGGCCACAGCCAAATTGTATTTTTAAGTATAAAAGTATTAGATTTTTAGTCAGGGAAATGTTGTAAAAAACCAATACTAGGAAAAAAGATCACGTGACAGGTCAGACAGTCACGCATAGAATATGGTTCTTAACGACGAGTTCGTTATAGATATATAATGGATCTTTTATGGAAGAAAAAATCTGTCTGGGTTATGGAGGAAACGGTTTCTAACACAGAACCCTTGAACCATGGGTTTGAACCTCACTTTTTTATATCCTGGATCTACATACATTACATTTTTGAATTTGGCTTGAACATGGGTTACTTATCCATGGTCTTGAGCTGTTCATTGAACAGCCTGAATCAAGCGTGGATGGGTTAGGATCAATGGATACTGAGTTGATGTTCCATCTATTATATCACAGCAATTATCTGGATAACGACATCTTCTATGTGATTATTTATTTTCAGCGAGGAATGAGTGCTGCACACAGGTTCTGTGAATCAAAGTTCTTGAGCAGCTCAGTGATGCGGATGATAAGGTACATCGTACTTGGATCTATAGCTTGTCTAGAAAAGATCTCGTAGGCGTAGATTTATAGAAAAAATGACATCTGAGTATATATTGTTACTCCCTTGCTGTGCCTTTTCTCATTTATATCATCATTTCGAGAGATAACCTTCAATTTTGAGGTCGCCTGACTCACTTTATGGAGGATTATCAATTAATATTTATCCAGACATGATTTAAGTTGGTTTGTGCTGCCTTGCAAGCTTGGCTAAGGGATAAATAAGTTTGTGAAAACTGTATTAGTATCTAAAGGACGGAAAGTAATGGCCTTGTTTGGTTTCTTGTCTAAGTCACTTAAACAGTTATACCTAAGTCTTTAGTAGGAATTATTCATATATGCAGGAGTCCCTATAAATCCTTGTAGACTGAATGAATGCTTACACAATTTCAGTCTTCATCAGTCAAATCTTATTTGTCATCTTCTCACAAATTTCAGAGACATGAGAGTACAATATGGCACATTACTTGCAGATATCGGGCTCATCAATCTTCCTAAAACAGGAGAGGTAACTTATGTACACCATTTGAAACATTTGATGCATATGCATAAAGCAGACACGTGTCTAAAATGATTGTTATCAAGTTTATGTCACAGCTCAATTAGGTCCATCATATTTGTAAACTTGGCAGAAAGAAAGCCGAAGATTTATTAAACAAATCTGATTAAGAACCTCTTCGTTTCTTATCATAGTTTGCAGGGAAGAGAAAGGAGAATCTTGATGTCTGGTTTTCTGACCAAACTCAACCTTTCAATATGTATTCACAACAACCTGAAGTCATAAAGGTCAATTAATTTTGGTTGCTAAGAATATCTACTACAATTGTAAAGGAGTTTTTTTGTCATTATCTATATGGTGGGTATCTGAATTCAACTGTCACTTTGTATGTACAGGCTATACTATGCGCTGGGCTATATCCAAATATTGCAGCCAATGAAAAGGGAATTACCGAGGCAGCGGTTAACAGTTTGACAAAGCAAGGAAACCAAACAAAGAGTTATTCAGCGTGGTATGATGGTAGAAGGGAAGTCCATATCCATCCGTCCTCTATAAATAGCAACTTCAAAGCTTTTCAATACCCTTTCCTTGTATTTCTTGAGAAGGTAACTTACTTTATGTGAAGAAACCCTTTGATTTTACTTTTATCCCTTCGATTTATCTGCCTTAGAATTCATACTTGACTTGGTGTTATATCATTTGATGATATCTGGCGAACGTGTTATTTCAATTTGATGTTACTAGGCAGATTCTGGTGTAAATTTGTAACAATCATGGGGTAATTATTATTTCTTGTAGGTTGAAACGCACAAAGTATATCTGCGTGATACAACAATTGTTTCTCCTTTCTCCATTCTACTTTTTGGCGGCTCAATCAATGTTCATCATCAGGTACTGTTAACCATATCACGTTGTCTTCCAAATAGAGAAAAAACACAGATGGAATTGTATACTGATTTATTTGTCAAATATTGAATCGCAAACGGGGCGATGTTGACACACGGATCTCGGGTCCTAATGTCCTAACACTAGTTCAAAAGCCTCTTTTGGTCTTTTATGAGTTCTTCTAACATATCTTCAGAATTTTTTTTGACAAGATGCGTGTTGAATAATTAATCTATGTGCTCGTTACCTATAAAACCTGATCTTTCATTACAGAGTGGATCAGTCACAATTGATGGGTGGTTGAAGATAGCAGCACCAGCACAAACTGCAGTTTTATTCAAAGAGCTTCGGTTGACTCTCCATTCTATCCTCAAAGATCTCATCCGAAAACCCGAGGTCATTTGTTCAATCCTTTGTTAGATCCCACTCGGTTGAGTAAGTAGATCATGCCTAATCTCTCTTCACGTTTGTTTGTTTCTTTCTTCTCTTTTGCAGAAATCAGGTATAGTCCACAATGAAGTCGTCAAATCTATGGTTCATCTTCTTATAGAAGAAGGCAAACCGCAACACACATGAGCTAAAAACCAAGATTTGAAGGTGAACATGTGTAAGAGGCAATGTTGATTCTATTGTGACTTCCACAGCTAATAATTTCAATTTTTGGAAGGGGTGAAAATTCAGACATTAAGATAGATATACTCTTATGAGTTGATAACACAATAGAACAGTCTCTAGGTAAATTGTTACTAAATGAAGCACATTGTGCTATAAAAGCACACTTTAAAACACTGTATCAAACTGATAACTCATCTTACCCTTTTGTTTTTGTACTTCCTCTTTATCTCTTTCCTTTCAGTAAACAAACCAAAAAATCAATTTGTAATAAACTGTCTTCATTATTTCTCTGGAAAAGAAACTTCCGATGAAGCTGCTCTCACCCAACAGTCGTGGAGATAAACATGTTTGGGTTCTTTGCTCATCAGAACTAGTGATGGTGATTCGAAACTTTCAGTTTGCTCTGTTGGTTGAATTTAGCGATAAGAGAATTAGGCTTCCGATATGGATTTTGTAGAGAGAATGGCAAGATCGGATGGAGAGAAGGAAGCTTTTAGATTTGGATTCGTCCACGGAAACGACCGAATGGATTAACGAATTTGTGTATCGTACTAAGCTTGGATGAGATAGTGAGTTTAGTTATAATAATGACTTTGAATACAAAGAATAAGTGTGAAGCCATTATTCTGGTTTTGATATCTGAATATCTGATATCTGAGATCTTATATAATAAGTATGATCAGTCATTAATAATAACTTTTAATGTAAATTTTTTTGTTTTTAACATATGAATGATTAGTTAATAAATTGAAAATAAATTATTAATTTCAATGTTAAATATTAAAAAATAATAATTCTTGTCTCAGCCAAATTCAAATTTATTTAAAGAGAAAAACATATATTCATTTAGCATACTTTTATAAATTTTAAAATTAAGAATATGAGATTTATTTTATTATTTGTAAACTTTTGTATTACAAGAAAAGAATTATCTGTATCTATAAAAGTGAAATAAAATAAAATATTAATTTTTAGTTATATTGGATAAAATGAAAGAAAATAATAAAATCAATATATGTTTATAAATAAAATGTTACATATTAAATTATACAAAAT
>KE156039.1:82045-96986 GCA_000411075.1 Sisymbrium irio
AGAAAATAATAAAATCAATATATGTTTATAAATAAAATGTTACATATTAAATTATACAAAATTAAAATTCACGCAACGCGTGGACTATACCTAATTTACAATATTTTATAGAATATTAAAAATGGCCATGTTAGTGTAGATGGGTATACATGGATGGTGTTTGAATAATGTGATATACATATATTATTTTGAACATGATGGATTATGAATCATGGATGGACTTATGTGGATGCATGAAGTTGTATTAATTGTATTGAACAAAATCAAGTCTGCCATTGAGTATGGTACAATAATATCTCTTGGTCTCAAGCATTCATGGAGTTAGACAGTATAATCTTAGCTTTTGATTATTATTTTTTTCATATCAACATGTGGAAAGAAGTATTAGAATTTTTCTGTCATGATATACATCAGTATATATCCACATTGAGATGTCCATATTATATATTGAACACTAGTTCTCTGCTATATGGACAGATATGCTGTTGTCCATGAATTAAGTTATAGTCTTTGCTATTCAAACTATATAAAACTCTTGAAAACCAAAACAAAAGAGATGAAAACAAAACTCCAATAACATATGTGATCTAGTCTTTGTTATCAACTATTATGCATCCACCAGTACATATTCACATTGAAACATCCATGTTATACTGAACACTAGTTCGCTGCTATATGGATAGAAATGTCGCATCCATTGCTCCATCTTCTATTTGCTAACTCTGAAATGGAATTAGACATTTTTCTAAATAGATGGCCAAGTTCCCAGCAAGCAAATCTACAAAATGAAAACAAATCATAAAGAATAGAATCATAAAATCAAAGCTATATAGCCATAGCCAAAATCCGTGAAATGAGTCACTTAGTCATATTACCTTAGCAATTCTTGACTTTTAAAGTACAAAAGAAGATAAAGACTATGATCTTCTCGGATTCCAAATCAACATCATATCTTCGTCTTTAGCCATAAATGAACTTCAGCTCCTTTCTCAGATCAGCCATCGATTTCCTCCATAACAAGACCACAAACCCATACCAAATATTTGCTGACAATCAAATGGTGAATCATCTATTATATTAACAAGTGGTGGAATGATACCAAGCATGGCAAGCGTCACTCTCGCATCTGTATAAGACTTCACTAACAACTGGATTTCAGTTGCTGTAGTTGGTTTTGTCTCGTCATTACTCTGCTGATACCTCCAATTGAATCCCTAACTAGTAATTTCATTTAATTTAATTTAACACAAATTAATTTTCAATCAACTGAAACTAAGTTTGAATAAGTTTTTTGAAAAGAAGGTGAGAATTTTCTTACACTTGAAGTTAGAGACAAGAAAGGAACAAAAATCACCAAAACAAATAGAAAGAAAGGAAGGAGAGTGATAGGAATCTGATCAGCGATCCAATTTAATATGAGTCAAGGATGGAGCATAAGCATAAGGTGGAGAATCGGTTCAGGTAATAGAGGTTGAAAAGCATTTCTTATAGAAAACCCTAAACAAATTATGAAGCTATTTCTCAGATTTCAGAAAGCGTACACAAATCACGAAGCTATTGTTCAGATTCCAGAAAGCTTACACAACTTACGAAATGGATGCACAGATTCAGGAAGATTTTTCTAAATCAACACTCATAATGAATCTGGACATGGCGGCCGAATGGTCACTTGATCAAAGAGTGGGGATGAATGGGCATGAGTGGACATGAGTGGAATTAAATGGCAAAACACTATTTTTTTGCTATAAAAAGACATCTAGGAGAGCATTAAACATCATCACTTCTTAAATCAATCTTCTCTCTTATATTTTTAGTTGCCATTTATGTTTTTGTTCTTATTTTTCTCTTCTTATTTCAAGTTCTTGTTTTTTTTTTTTTTGGCATCTCTTGTTTTATTTCTTAAGTACTTATTTTATGCAAGTGTTTTTTTTTTTTCATCTTAATACTTTTGTTAGTTTCGTTTAAGTCTTGTTAAAATTCTTATTATGTCTTCTTTATATCATATTTCTAAGTGTTAATATGATAGTTATAGAGTAAATATCTTATAATCACTGGGGGGATAAATGAGGTTGATGAGGAGGTGACTAGAAATGCTTAGGGTGTACTTGCGTATAATCCTTTCTTAATGGTTATTCTTAATGCTAGATTGGTCATGATCATTCTAGTCTAGATCTTAAGACTTTGCTTACTCTGAAAATGTTTGTTAAAATACTTGAACCAAACCATTTAAGAAACTTAGCCAATGAGAGTTGATGTCAGGTTGTTTAGTAGACATATAAGACTTGATTGAATTCATACTTATCTTATGATTTCCAATGAGAGTTGAGCTTACAAATCACATGACTAGTATTGGGTTGATACCATGAGAGTGGATTAGCATACCTAAGTGTCCTTAGTCTAAGGATCGAACTTGTATTTCTATTAGCATCTTTAATCATAAATGAACCACTCTATTAGTTATCCTAACCCAAGTGCTTAGCTTTTAGAATCAGTTCAAATCATTTGCATTTTGTTATTGCTCGGTTTTTAATTATTTTAGTAGCTATTTGATCTTTATTCTGTTTTGTTTTGTTACTTGCTAGACACTCCTTAAGATATTTCTTAGTTTAATTGTCTTTTGTTTTTATTTTTACTTTGATTGTTGTTTAGTATTCTGTTTTATAAGTAAACTTCATTTCGATTTTTACTAGTTTTATTTCTAAAATCTGTTTATCTAAATTAGGATTGTTAGTAGTAAACCCAAAAACAAACATGTTAACATTTAGATTAAGGCTTTGATTGGTGACCTGAGTTATGGTTGATTAAGTTTGAGTTATGGATTTAACTCAAAAATGTTACCAATCATGAATTAAATTTAAGTTTTTGATTTAGTGTTTGAGTTATGATGTGAATGCTTTAAAAATTTGAGTTACATCCTTTATAAAATTGATAACTCAACACTTAAATCAACATCAACAAAAAATCCCATGTATTAGAGATTGAGTTAGCATTTTTTTTAAACATAAAGTACTGTTCACGTTTTTTTTTTTTCGTTTAATTAATAACATATTTTTATAAATTTTATACCTCATCATTTTTAATACAAGTTACATCAAATTTTAACATTTATTGTAACTCAAGTCTAATATTAGTTGTCACCAATCAAAGCCTAAATAACAATCTTGCATTTTTAATGTGTCAATTACCCCCTTGATGGATTGAACGTTACTACTACAATAGCATGCTTTCTTGATTGCTAGAGTTGCATTAAGGAATTAATAGAATATACTGAAAATCTGTTTATCAATTTGGCGCCGTTGCATATTCAGGGTTAATAATTGATCATTAGGAATTAATTGTTATCTGAGACTAAATCAACACATTTCTAAAGTTTACTAAAACCGTTTACTTGTCTACCTTTTTCTTGCAGGCTATTATGTATGCACACTAGAAGCCAAGGACCATCACCTTTTTCTCATTTAACAACCGACATAAAAGAATTGGAAAGGCAGATAAAAAAAGAAAGAAGGTCACAAGAATCGGTTGAACAATGAGAAGAGTTGGGAGAGATGGAACTACAACAAACAGACCAACTACCACCTCCAGCTTTAGAGAAAATTTTGCCAAGAGCACAACACTTGCCAATGAGGAAAATTGAGCAAATCGATGAGCCCAATATCCACGGAAATAGAGCAAGCATAAGAGCTCCACCTGTGGAGAACAACAACTTCGAGATTAAAGCTAGCCTGCTCAATATGATCCAAGGCAGCAAGTTCCATGGCCTGCCTATGGAAGATCCGCTAGACCACCTAGATCAGTTTGACATGCTATGTGGGACGGTAAGATCAATGGAGTCTCAGAATATGCTTTCAAGATGAGACTCTTCCCATTGTCACTTGGATATAAAACTCACCAATGGGAGAGAAACTTTGCTCAAGGTTCCATCACATCTTGGGATAATAGCATGATATAATTATATTTAATATTTTACATTTGAAGAGAAGAATTTGGAGAGAAAGACCTTTTTACATTTATCCCAAGATGTGATGGACCCTTGAGGCAAGTTTCTCTCCCATCGGTGAGCTTTTTCTCCAAGTGAGAATGGGAAGGGTCTCAACTTGAAAGCGTTTTCTGAGAATCCATTGATCTTTACCGTCCCACATAGCATGTCACACCGATCTAGGTGGTCTAGTGGATTTTCAATAGGTAGGTCATGAAACTTGCTGCCTTGGATCATGTTGAGCAGGCTAGCTTTAATCTCGAAGTTGTTGTTCTCCACAGGTGGAGCTCTTATGCCTGCTCTGTTTCCGTGTTGGGCTCATCAATATGCCCAATTGCCCTCATTGGCAAGTGTTGTGCTCTTGGAAATTTTTTCTCTAAAGCTGGAGGTGGTAGTTGGTCTGGTTGTGGTAGTTCCATCTCTCCCAACTCTTCTGATTGTTCAACCGATTCTTGTGACCTCCTTCCTCTTTTTATCTGCCCTTCCAATTCTTTTATGTCTGCTCAACATGAGAAAAATGTGATGGTCCGTGGCTTCTAGTGTGCATACACAATAGCCTGCAAGAAAAAGGTAGACAAGTAAATAATTTTAGTAAACGTTAGAAATATGTTGATTTAGTTTCAGATAACAAACAATTCCTAATGATCAATTATTAACCCTGAACATGCAATAGCGCCAAATTGATAAACAGTTTTTCAGTCTATTCTATCGATTCTTTAATGCAACTCTAGCAATAAAGAAATCATGCTATTGTAGTAGTAAGGTTCAATCCATTAAGAGGGTAATTGACACAATAAAAAAGCAAGATTGTTATTTAATCTAAATGCTAACAAGTTTGTTTTTGGGTTTACTACTAACAATCCTAATCTGGATAAACAGATTTTGGAAATAAAACTGCTAAAAATCGAAATGAAGTTTATTTATAAAACAGAATACTAAACAAAAATCAAGGTAAAAAAAAAAAGACAATTAAACTAAGAAATATCTTAAGTAGTGTCTAGAAAGTAACAAAACAAAACAGAATAAAGATCAAATAGCTACTAAAGTAATTAAAAACAGAGCAATAAAAAAATGCAAATGATTTGAATTGATTCTTATAAAATCTAAGCACTTGGGTTAGGATAATTGATAAAGGTGATTCATTTATGATTAAAGATGCTAATAGAAATACAAGTTTGATCCTTAGGTATGCTAATCCACTCTCATGGTATCAACCTATACTAGTCATGTGATTTATAAACTCAACTCTTATTGGAAATCACAAGATAAATATGCATTCAATCAAGTCTCATTTCTGTCTACTAAACAACCTAACATCAACTCTCATTAGCTAAGTGTGTAAAGGTCTTAAATGGTTTGGATCAAGTATTTTAACAAACATTTTCAGTGTAAGCAAAGTCTTAAGATCTAGACTAGAATGATCATGACCAATCTAGCATTACGAATAACCATTAAGGAAGGATTATACACAAGTACACCCTAAGCATTTCTAATCACCTCCTCATCAACCTCATTTATCCTCCCAAGTGCTTATAAGATATTTACTCACAAACTATCATATTAACACTTGGAAATATGATAGAAGAAGACATAATAAGAATTTTAACAAGCTAAATGAAACTAACAAAAGTATTAAGATGAAAAAAAGAAATAAAATAAACACTTGCATAAAATAGGTACTTCAAAAAATAAAACAAGAACTTGAAATAAGAAGAGAAAAATAAGAGCAAAAAACACAAATGACAACTAAAAATATAAGAGAGAAGATTGATCTAAGAAGTGATGATGTTTAATGCTCTCCTAGAGGTCTTTTTATAGCAAGAGATAGTGTTTTGCCATTTTATTCCACTCATGTCCACTCATGCCCACTCATCCCCACTCATCTCTACTCATCTCCACTTGTCTCCATTCATCTTCACTCATGGTCACTCATCTTCACTCATAGTCACTTATCTCCACTCATGTCCACTCCAAATGCTCCAAATCATCAAAAGTAGCCACTACAACACCTAATTAGACCAATACACATAAACACACCCTAAATATGCCTAAATGCAACTTGAAATGACATAAATGAGTATGCAAAACATTATTAAATATGTGAAAAATAAATATACATCAAAGGTATATCAGGAGTCTTTCGCAGCTTTTAACGCTCCTATCAATCCATCTCTAGTTCTGAGTGTGCTCATTGCATCTTCAGTCCATATCCAACATCCGACTAGAGTGAATTCTGTGGGAACTATTATATTAGAGGGTTAGTTTTGAATTTATACAAGATTAAAGTGTGGATCTACATGTAATTACTTTGGTTAGAAATGTTCGAAAAAAAACCTGAATTTTCCTGGGAAATTGTTAGAAGAAAACCTGAATTTTCAGAAAAACAAGTAACAATCGTGAGTTCTTCTTTTTAATAGATTATTACTAGAAGAGAGATCCAGTGAGTATTTTGGAATACGATGAACAAAATAGGTCAAATTATCATTTTAAAAGAATAAGGACATAACTATATTTTTCTATTTAAAATAAATAGAAGAATATATTTTAAATTTAAAAAATTGGAATAAAATTATGAGTAGAGAAAAACTCAACTCCATTTTGCAATTTTTTATTTTAGAATATAAAATGATGTTGAATGTTGGAGATGCCCTTAGCAATCTCTTTACAATTTTTCTGGATAGTTTTGATCAACCAAAAAATTGAATTTAATTTCTAATTATGAATTTCTAGGGGGTGTATTCAATGTATGCTTTGAGGTGATTTGGTTTAAAATGATAAATATATTGTTATTCGAATATGAATTCTAAAAGAATCTTTAACATTTATTGTTATTGAACTTGTGATTTTAAAATCCACTATCATTGGAAATATTTTAAATAATAAATTTAGGTGATTTGTGGTGATTGTAAAGTTATTTGGTGAGATTTCTTAGTTAAAAAATATAGATATACAAATCTCATAGTTTTAAATGGAATTTTAAAGTAATTTAGGAAAACTCACCATAACTTTCATAATTCACTCAAAATCTTTCGAAAAATCATTAGAAATCAATAACCTCAATCTCTTTCAATTATCATAGTGTATGATGATATTCTGAATTTTGATAATGTACATTTTAATGATGTTAAAATTTCATTGAATATAAGGAAGGATATCTTGCTGACAGAAAAAAAAAGATAAATATCTGGAAGCTAAGCCAGTAAAAAAAAAAGAATTTTACCCAGAATCTAGGCCCTTTAAATGGTACTGACTAAATTGCAGAATGTAGAAGAATATAGCAGATTTTTTAAACCAAAATTAGATTGTGGTCTGATCATTCCCGAAAGATTTTCGAGGACATTACTTAGGAGAGTTTCACATGAGAATTTCATACTTGGCAAATAACAACTGCTGAGTAAAATGGGCTGTTAACTGAATTAGACTAATCACTTGATTTCAGACGGAATCATCTTGTAAGTGCTACCAAAAGATTAGCGTCATGAGAATGAACTATTCTCGTTCATAGAAGTCAATCTTTAAAAATCTTATATGTAATGAGCCAAAAAATTCTCACCTCTCTGAGAGATCCAACAAATTCTCTCCTCTAAGAGGGCCACATCATCAATCTCTACTCTTCACATATGACACTCTATCTGAACAGGTAAAAAATAAAATAACTATTATCAAAAATAAAATCATTATACAATTTGTCTCAGCTTTATTATTAATAAATTAAATACAATCATTATACAATGACCATTAATTAAAAATGACGTTCACATATACAAATATATATATACACCAAGTTTCATAAGTAAGATTAGTTTACCGTAAAGAAAATGAAATGAAAATTTGCAAAAAAAAAATATTGAGAAAGTTGTTGAATAATTCTTTTTATAAATTTTTAAATAATAATAAAAATATATATATATTATATTTAACTAATTTTTTTGTATCACTCACTTTTTTTTTAAATTATATTCAAGTCAACATTTTTTAAAAAGAAATTTGAAAATATAAAATAATGATTTTACCAATCAGTTTTAAACATATTAAATTGTGGTATCTTAAGAAAAATATAATAATGTTTTAGATCAAAGGGATCAACAGACTACAATAAAAGAGTACAAAACTGAAAAGGAAAAGAGAAAAAAAAATAGATTTGTGGGTAAAGAAAATATAGAATAAAAACGATTACAAAAAGTTAAAAGAAGAAAAATTAATGATTGATTCGTTTTTCTTTTTTAACAAACGATTTCATTAACAATAAAAAATTACAAAATCAATAGATAAAACTTCCGAAAACAAGTTATAACATAAGTGGAATAAAAGAAAAGAAATATATTTGGGATGAGAACGAAAAAAAAACAAATGAATCTCGCCGCAGAAAAGTAAAAAACTCATTACAATATTGTTAAACTATATTAATAAAAGCTTAAACATAATTTTCGAAAACAGGTTATTACATAAGCGGAATAAAAGAAAAGGAATATAGTTCAGATGAGAATGAAAAGAAAAAAACAAATGACTTTTACCACAGAAAAGTTGAAAACTCATTAAAATATTGTTAAACTATATCAATAAAAACTTAAACGAATAAATGTAATAAAAAGATAAAATAAAGATTCATTAACTGAAAAAAAAAATATTCTCTAAATTTATAATATGTCACAAAAATACAAATAAATAAAAAAAATAAAAAATAAAAATTAATATTATATTAAAAATTTAAAAATAAATGAAGATAACTATCACTGGAAACATAAGTTATTTTATAAACATAAATATTTTAAATAATTTTTTAAGATAATAAAAATACTATTTAAATATCAAAATTAGATAATATATTGCGAGAAGATAAAAATAAAATAAATAAAAATATAAACAAATCATGCGCTTGTGCGCATGATGAAGATTTCTTAATGGTTTGTTCAAGCATCATAAACTAACGGATATTCACTTATAACCGATTGGCTTGCTCTTTGTCTTGTTTGTATCCTCGTACATATGATACATTTCCCTATTTCCCTCATTAGCTCATTTTGTTACCAATTGCTTGCTTGATTTAGTTTACTATACTTTTATTTTGGTAAAATTTTACTATACTTCTGAAGTTCATTTGCATATTAGTTAGTTCATTTATTGTTTAGCAATAAAGCAAAAAATACAAATCATCATTTGTCTAGATGAGAGAGTTTCTCTCATACTTAGTGAGTAGATTGCCCTTAAGATCGACCTTTTGTATTCTTCGGCCATGCAATTGTGGTTTATTTGAATACAAATATCAAAAATTTAACCAGGACGCGTTAGTCTGGTGGTGGTGCACGGCTTGCAGTTGCAAATACGGCCCTGACACGCACTGGCCACTGGGATATTTACATGCGCCCCCCAGTGCCCTAGATCAAAGATCATTAACCAGTGACCCATGTCCCCTGTAAGGGTAAGTCCGTGGTCGCTTAGGTCTCTAGTCTTGACCATCTCGATGGGCCATAACACTCGGTTATCAAAAGAACTATCAAAACTTGATAGGATTCATTTGCGGTTACTCTAATGAGTAAGAGTTTTTCTTTGTGGAACATTTGCAATTGATTAATTTGGCAATCATGATCATTACTAATTTTTGGTCTTCAAAGTTTTTGGGTTTCAAAGTTTTTGGGTTTGGTGTTCAATTCTTTTGGTTACTAAGAAGCTGTTTTATGTCAATAGAGAATCTTTGTAGCGCCTTTGTTTTGGTAAAGAATCTCTTTTCATAGATATAATCATTTAAATTTCATAATTTCATATTGCTATGTACTTAAAATAATTATTTGTTTTAAAATGTCAATTACTAGGTATTTACTTGCTTTAAGTTAAGAAATCAATTAGTGGATCATTAACTATAACTAGAAATAGGTAGGGAAATGTACATACTACATACATTTAAAGTGGTCATGTTTATTAGGTAGTTAAAATACAGTTGTACTTTCAATGAGAGAAAACAATCATCAAATAAATAGAGGTTCAAATCAACTCTAGAGAAACATTTAAAAAAAAGTTGAATTTAATTTTTATTGTTCAAAGATTTAAAACTTTTGCTTTACAAATGAATTCTCTTATTTGTCTTTTGGCTCTGTCATTTTTGTATTTGACGGCTAGTTCATCAAGTGTCTCTCTTCATGGTTTAGAACATAAGACACCAAAAAAATTCAACATAGATATAGGAAAGACAGTGGTGGTTGGTCAGAATGGTGCAACTGATTTCAAAACCATCCAAGCAGCCATCGACTCCATTCCCTTTGGTAACAACAATTGGATTAAGATTCAGCTTCAAAACGGAATCTACTTGTAAGCTCTCATATTCAATCGTTCTTCTTTTACTACATGCAATTCATAAGATGCATTACACAAGTAAAAAAAAAGAATCAAGCGATTAAGTTCTTTGTTTATTCCTGTTTTTGGTTTACCAATACATATGTATGTGTGTTGGTGCAGTGAAAAGATAGTGATTCCAAGGGAGAAACAAAAGATAATATTGCAGGGAAACAACACATCAAAAGTGACGATACGATATAATGATGGAGGAGAATCCAATTCTGCTGGTCCGATTATCGTTAACGCCGAGTACTTCATTGCAATCAATATTACGTTCAAGGTTAGAGTTTATATATATAATTGCTATCAAGATCCATCGTTTAGGACAGTGATTAGTTCAAGCTCTATCAATTAGTTTAGTTAACTAATGATATATTTCAAAATAAATTAGAAAAAAATAATTCACTATTCTCAAACCAAGATCTGATGAAATTTTATTCATTTGTCTACATTTTCATGCTACAAAGTTTTTGACACCACTATATTTTCCACAAATTTTATGAAGTTTTCAAGTTTTTGTGCGTTCTAAGAAGATAATTTTAATATATATGATATACGGGATACAATGAAGAGAAAAAAAAAATTATTAGTCTACAAAAGTAGTTTTACTGTTCCAAGATCATTCGTTTAACATATCGAAACATTCAACTGAAATGTATTATTATATAAGATTATTTGGATTAAATTTTCACACGTGTGGATATCATATAACGAATTATTGTATGATAATGTTAAACTGACATCTTGTTTCCGCAGAATTCTTATAACAGTAGAACACCAACAGTAACAGAGCTAAAGGTAGCTCCATCAATTGTACTAATGGCAGACAAGGCGTGGTTCTATGGCTGCAGATTCATCAGTTTCCAAGACACAATCGCTGACTTAGTCGGCCGTCACTACTTCCAAAACTGTTACGTCGAAGGAGCTATCGATTTTATATGGGGAGGAGGCCAATCTATATACGCGGTAATCTCATAAATTTTAGTGGAGTGTAGGGATGCTATGAATATTGTCCTATAGGAAGACCCCATGGGCTGGCCGTTTTAAATTTATAAAGTCAAGGACTTGGTCTGGTCGAGTCCAGTTCAAGCCTAAGCCCACAATAGCCAATCGGACCAAACAAAACAGAATATAAACTTCATGTTAACCATATATGGTCAAAAATTTAGAGTAGGCTAAATCTTTTAAAGCAAGGTCGTCAATACGGTATATGACAGCAAGTGAAAATAACTCTAGTAAACTTTTAATGAGAATGAATGGATATGGATGTGTTTGTTTGTGGATGCAGAAATGCGTGATATACATTAAAAGAGTGACAAATGAAGGAACAATGTTACCAGGATTCATAACCGCACAAGGCAGAGTAAGCGAGCAAGACACAAGTGGGTTTGTGTTCAAATATTGTGTGATTAAGGGAGATGGTATGGCATCTTTGGGAAGAGCTTACCGAGGTTATTCTAGAGTTGTCTTTTATGCAACCAGCATGTCCAACGTTATTGTTCCTCAAGGATGGGATGCTTGGAGTTATAAAGGCCAAGAGTACGTATGCTTCTTCACTTTTTTTTTTGTTACAAATTTGGCAAACATAAAATGATAATTATGGAATTATAAACAATAAAATTCAGGGGAAAAATTACATTCGCGGAGGTAAACTGCATCGGAGAAGGCGCGAATAAGCAAGGGAGAGTTGCATGGGAGAAGAATCTTTCTGCTACAGATGTCGATTTTCTTTTAAACACTAAAACTTTCATTAATGGAGATGGTTGGATGGCCTCTCTTCCTTCTTCTCTCGTCTCCTACTATCCACCATTCGTTAAGTAGTTCATAGTTTGTAATTTTGCACTATTCTGTATATTGTACCATGGAAATAATATTTATAATATTTCTTATCAAAATTATATTATTTATGCATCAACAGAAATACTAGATTTACATGTTGTTCTATATTTAAATAAGGTATGAGCATGAAATTGTTAAATTGTCATTTTATGAAAATACAAATAAATAAAATGAAAAAAAAACTTCTTCTCCCAACATTCGCTCTCACCAATTGAAAAAATCTCGCCGTAGAATTCTAAAATCTAAGAATTTCTTGGCTTAGGCGAAGACACTTTAGTCATAAGAATTTGATCTAAATCGTGTTTGGATATACCAAGTACGATCTCAACCAGCTCTCGTTGTATTAAAATAACTTACATATTTTAGAGGCTCTTGGCATTACAATTTTGTTTTACGATAGAGTTAGGGATACTTGAACTTCTTAATATATGGTACTTTAGTAAAACAAATTACAAAAATTTCCAGTACATTTCTGCATAAGGAATATTATAAGCTCTAACTTTTGTTTTTATTAAAGCAATTATATAATATCAAAATTCAAAAAAAAAAAAGAAAAAAAAAAAACAAGGAGATCGTGGTCCAGTAAAGTAATGTCTAGTAGGTATTCTACCATGTGGGTTCGATTCTCATTGGAAGGGACTATTTCTATTGTGAGGGTTTCCAGCAAAGAGGTAAAACCACATTTTCTCATATTAAAAGAAAATATCATCAAATGTGTTTTAAAACTTTTTTGATTCTGATATATATATTTTTTTAATGATTTTAAGCACATATTTTTTTATCACATTTTGGTCATATAACTTGTATTTACTCATCATTAAGAATTCTGTATATGCATTTATATTAGGTTTTAAGTATCTACTTTAGAGTTTTGAGAGTTATCAGAACATTTTTAAGCTTAAAAACTTGAAATGTTATGAAAGAGAATGTGTGAGTTGATGATATGCAAAATTTAGAAATTATCCCTCAAAGATTGACTAGGATGAAGTCCTTAACAAATTTATATGAAGTTAACTTATTATTAAAAGACACGGGAATCTATATTAAAAGAGACCGGTGTTTGCATTAATTCCACAGCTCGATCAATGGCATCCAAATGCCGATGAAAGAAGTGATGAATGATGCTATTGTTACTCTATTAAAAAAAAAACAAGAAATGATACCAATAGTTGATTAGATTATGTTTGCTTTAAAACACAACAACATATACCAGAAATACATTGACCGTACAATATAAGGAGTATTTGTGTCGTACCAAAAAATAAATAAGGAGTATTTGTGAACAAAACTCCTTACATTTTTGGACGCCTCCCTCTACCTATGGATCTGGCGTATAGCATTTTATTTTATCTTCTTGTATTTCTAAACCTATTAAAATGTACATGATTAAGATATTCAGAAACATTTAAAAAAAAAAAAATCATTGGATCAAACTAGTATGAACCATGAATGCTAGTAGAGCAAATGGAAGATATGATCAAAAGAAAAGTGAAAACAAATGCGATTATGTTATGAAAACAAATGCGATTATGTTATGAAACATACTTATGCATCACTTATGGACAAATGTCATTTGTCATCATGCTAAATGTCATCATCTAGTATAAGTCATTTTATAAAGAGATTAGTCACCATACTAGGTGTCATCATTCTAATCTCTTCTCTATCACTATAAATAGGTGGTTTGTGATGTTGTAAGATATAACTCATTACTCATAAGTGATATAAGTGAAATATAAGTTTTAGCTGAACTCTCTCAAAAGTCTTATTTTACTCTTTATAATCACTTCCTATAAATTACTAAGTAGTGTGTTATAGTTTAAGTTCTATTCTATAACCCTATCATAATATTTCACAACACATTATCAACACGACCGTCTCATACCGTCACACTGTCCAAATCATTTTCCTTCCATCCTATTTCCAGAAGGAGGTAAGATTTAAGTTATTTTAATTTCTTTTTCAAATTATATGAAGTTGTATGTTGTTTTTGAAATTGAATTGAATTGATTTGCATGCTTGATTATTTAAGAAATTGTTTTTAAAATGTTTTTTTATCAAAATGATTTTAAATAAATTATTTTATTTTTTATAAAAAGATTATGTCAAACTTGGCAAAGCTCAATATAAATGTCTTCGATGTCTCGGAAAATAATTATATGACATGGGGATCACATGCAAAAATTCATTTGCGATTGAATGGTCTTCTTTAAACCAATCAGACTGAATCAATGTCCGATGAGGCTAAAGCCAAGGCTATGGTGTTTTTACGCCACCATATCCACGATCGTTTGAAAAATGAATACATCACAAAAGAAAATCCTGCAGATCTTTCGCAATCTCTTAAAGAGAGATTTGATCATCAGAAATATGTGATATTGCCAAAAGCCAAACATGAATGGCTGAATCTCCGGTTCCTGGCTTATAAAAGTGTGGGTCAATATAATTCCGCTTTGTTCGGAATCACCTCCAAGATAAGCTTATGTGGAGAAAAGTGAGTGATTATGATATAATTGAGAAAACGCTCTCCACATTTCATCCCGGAAATGTGATCTTGCAGGAACAGTGTCGCGCTAATGGATACACTCGCTACTCGGAGTTGATGCAAGTCCTCCTTGTAGCTGAGCAAAATAATGAACTTGTGATGTTGAACCATCAAACTCGTCCACCTTGATCGGCTCCATTACCTGAAGCGAATGTGCTAGTGGCCGCCTTTCCTCGTTTGACCCTCGCCCTTAAGTTTACTGTAATAATAATTATCAAAGGCGAGGATGCGGTAGAGACCGTGGTCGA
>KE156040.1:113885-124639 GCA_000411075.1 Sisymbrium irio
AATTTTTCAAATTACAAAATTTTCCTTCTTTTAGATAAAATCTTATAGAATATTTCTTTATCTTATATTTAAAATTAGAAGATTTCTTAATCTCATATTAAGTTGATTTTTGTTTAATAAAAATTTATAGATAATTTCCTCTTTTTATGTATTGTCTATTATCAAAATAATTAAAAAATTTAGTAAATTCTTTTCAATTTAGATGATGATGTGGAAGAATACTTGGTTGTTAAATTGTTTTTTAATCCTATGTGGACATTCTCAATGGCATTTAGCCTCAACTTTTATATATTAATAGACACCAAAGTTATTATGTGGTCCATCTAATCTATTTTATTATAATTCTAAATATCATGAATATATGAATATGATTATGATGCTTCCTGGAAAAAATATATTAAATATATTCAAAAAATTGATTAAATTGGATTGTAATGTTTTAATTAAAATATATTGATGAAAAAGAGAGGGTGCAACTGATTGTAAGGAAAATAAAGTTTTAAAACTACATAAATAAAATAAAAATATGTAGAATTAATTCTTTTTAGGGATAATGATAAATAACACCCTTAATTTAGAGTCAAACAGAATTGTATATCTCATAATTGGTTTTTTCAACAAATATCATTTTATGCCAATTAAATCTTTTTCTTTTTTAAATAATAACAAAATTGTCATTATCCGAGATTTAATTATATTTTCGGTGAAAATGCAAATGACACTCCTATTTTCATCTTCTTCAATTATTCACGATATTGCCATTATATTCAATTTTTTTCAACCACCATTAACAACCAAATTTGAAGCTCTAAATGATTCAACCACCTAAATTTAAACTATAAAAATTATATCCCTATTTTGTTCAATCTCCCCTCCATTTTCATCCATAAAACTCCATCAATTCTCAAATTCCAAATTCTTCCTTCTTGCCATATGTAGTGATTCTTGTACAGATACCGGCTGTACTTCTTCGGTAACGAACCGACGTTTTAGACGATCGTCCAAGCTAAAAAACCAGCCATAAGGTACATTTCAAATTTTTTTTTGGACCAGTAGGTACATTTCAATTAATTTCGTGAATTTCATATCTGTTTCGCGAATGTAGACATCACTTGAAGTCTACTCAAATAAAGTATGGGTGAAGTCTACTATAGGTTAGTTTTATATTTAACAGTTTTATCGGGCTTTGTGCCGTAGACTTCTAATGAAGTCTACTATATTCAGCTGAAGTCTGCGTGAAGTAGACTTCTAAATAAAGTCTATTGGGTTGAATTTGACCAGGACGAAGACTTTATAAAAGTATACGGCTGAAGTATACTAACCTGAATTTAAGGTTGACCAAATATTGATTTTATAAGTAGACATCAGCTGAAGTCTACTTAGGCTATATTTGCATTTGACTAAAATGTTACAGAATTAACTTATAATAAAAAAATATTTAGTAAACTTCACGTGAAGTCTACTATTAGTTTTAATTCGACAATCTGGCCAACACAAACCTAACAACAGTAGACTTCAAGTGAAGTCTACTCAGGTATGTCAAATTTTGGTCAATTGCAAAATTAGACCCCCGAGAAGTCTACTACTGTAGTAGACTTCTCCGAGATGTCTACTTTTATAGTAGACTTCTTACATAAGGTTTTTTAATCAAGTAGACTTCTCAGTGAAGTCTACGTCAAAAGGTAACTGCAAAACTAGACCATCATAGACTTCACCCGAAGTTTACTTTTGACGGCGACGTTTATTACTGACGACGAAGTCTACTCGACATTTTCTTAGAAATGCAAAATTAATCCGAAATTTAACGAAGGAAGACTTCACCCGAAGTCTACTATAACTAATTTAAATTTCGGTAGACTTCATGCGAACTCTACAATATTAGTAGATTTCGTGTGAAGTTTGTCTTCATTAAATTGCAATTGCAAAATTAGGCCAAATTGAAGACTTCACTTGAAGTCTACTATAGTAGACTTCAGAGGAAAGTCTTCATAGTACACTTAGAGTAGAAGTCTGTATATTTAAAATTGAAATTACGGGAAATTATAATGTATTTTTAAGATTTTCCTTGTGTGTTAGGTTATAAAAGTTCATGTGTGTGATTTTCTCGTGATTATATAATATATTGATGAAGTAATCAAGTTTTTGGTCGAATTAGGCAGTTAGGTAATCAAAAGTAGACTTCGTTTGGTGTCTTCTTGGTTAACTTTGAATAGAAGTCTATACTTATGAAATTTGCAATTAATGTTGTTCTACATGTTTTGGTTTATAGGGAATGGCTCAACTACCGGGGTTTTTTTTTTTTTGAGAATGGATGAAGAAGAAAGGGTCATGGGATTTTGAGGTGGATAGACACAAAGGAGGGAGAATGTTTATGTTAAGGGATGAGTGTACGGACTCTGACATTGTCTAAATGGCACTCGATGATTAAATGTTGGACAAGAAGATCGAAGTTGTGGAGTTATCCTACCCATTACCTGATCACATGCTTAAGAAAATGCCTGAAGATACCCCTTTTATGTATGTCACAAATGACAGACAACTTCGAAACTTGATGGAGCTCATTAATTCTTATATTATCCGCCTTGATGTCTCAAGTCGACTCTTGGGTTCGGATGGCGTTGGTGCTGAGACGAATACCTGGATGAGGAAGTGGCCGAGGATATGGCCGAAGATTCTGGCGAAGGTGGTGATAACGATTCTGACGAGAAATGGATGCTGCGCAAGAAGAATGTGATGGTGAGCACAAATGTAAAGAGGAAACTGATGTCGATAATAAAGACGAAGGTGATGACGCTGATGTGGACTACAATGAATATGGGAAAGCTAAAGATGAAGATGGAGAGGAAATTAGTTTTGATGTTGAAGATACAAAAACATATTTTCGTGGTCAGGCAGACGGATTCAATACTTCTTGGTATGAAAATTTAGGGAGAGTAAAAAGTTTCTCAAGTAAGGATGAGTTGATATACGAGCTGCATTTGACTGATGTGATGCAAAAATTCACATTCAAAGTCTACAAGTCGACAAAGTCTATGTTTGTCACAAACCGCTGTGTCAGAGGCTGCAGATGGAGGATTTGAGCGACTGAAAGAACAACGAGAAAACATTTTGGGTCACAAAATATATCAACGTGCATACATGTTTTGTTGCCGACCGAACAGCTCTACGTAATCATTGCACAACAAAATATATTGCAAGGCTTTTCATTGAGCGTGTTGGAATAATCGATAGTATAGTTCCAAAACACATCGAAGATTCAATGAGGAACATGTTTGGTATGAGAATGGATTATACCACTTCGTACAGAAATTTGATATATGTGCAACAGTTGGTTAGGGAAACAGCTGAAGCAAGATATGCAAAGTTGCGGGCTTATATGCAGCAAATAGAGCAAACAAACCCAGGAAGTGTGACTGACCTTGTACTTGGTGAGAAGAATCGTTTTAAATACCTTTTCATCTCATTCGGAGGTTCAATATATGGTTTTCAGTATTTGAGGCGAGTTATTGTCGTTGATGACCGGGAAGTACACTGGTGTTTTATTTGTGGCAGCCGGCCATGATGGTAACTTTCATATATTTTCATTGGCTTTTGGGATTGTAGACTCCGAGTGTGATGCATCTTGTGGTTTTTCAAAAAATTGTGCATGTGTTTCTCGGATAAATATGCTATGTTTATAGTGTCTGACCGGTGCTCGTCAATCGTTAAAGCATGCACCAATGTGATTCATTGAGCAACACGAGGGATTTATTAGTACCATCTTCAAAAAAACATAGCTAGTAAATTTAATGGAAAACACATTATATACTTGGTCAAAGGTGCTGCATATGTCCACTCCTTTGAGGAATATCACAGAAACATGGATAATATAAAGGATATGAATCCTCATCTTGCAGTTTATTTGGAGGAGGCGGATTTAGCGTTATGGTCTCGAGTTTACTGCACGGATCGAGTTTATTTAGAAATAGATCAACATAAAGATGAACAACATTGTATAATCTATCAATCCTGCACTTAAACATGCCCGAGGCTTTCCTATCTCATTTCTTATGGAGTATATGAGAGAGAAGTTAGGTAAGAGGTTTTAGAAAAGGAGAGAAGATGCATTGAGTCTGACAACACTGCATAGCCGCAGAGTTGGGTTTTTGGTTGTTATACATCAGCATTATGTAGATATGATTGCGGTGCAACGAATAGATGTGTGGTGTTTCAATGTTAAACAAGGTTCACATGACTGTGTTGTTGATTTGGAAGCACAATCTTGTGCATGTGGTGTGTTTGATGTCGAAAAAATTCCTTGTTCACATGCAATTGCAGCTTCAACGGTGGCTGATATGCATATGTCTAACCTTGTCCATCCATGCTATGTAAAAGAGTATTTGTATACTACACACAAATTTAGTCTGAAAATTTAAATTGTTTGTAATGTAGATAACCAACCAACAACATGTGTTGCACATAAATATGAATTTCTACTTTTTCGAATTTATATTTCTTCCCTTACGTTTGTCGGTTTTTTTCTTAGGTTTTTCTACTTTCACAGATTCAGAACTAACCCGAGGCGAAAATTCTTATTAATGTGCTGGGTTTTCGGACTTAACTTGCTCTTCCGTCCTTGGTTCTTTCATCCTCTGATCCACATCTTCCATCTTCTCCTCCATAGCTTCCATCTTCTTCTCCACAGCTGCCATCTTTTTCTCCACATCTTCCACATTCTGAATAATGAGGTTCAGCTAGTTCTAGAGTTTTGTAAACCCATCCTACATCTCCAGAATTATCCCTGTGCACAACTGCGCCTAAATTGGCTTTTATTATTTCCACCATACTAGGGCCAACTAAACTCTCCAAATTCAGCCCCCTGATGCTACCTTTTGCGGAGTTCTTCATCTGACCCACACTTTCTCTTGTTGTCTCCACCAGAAGGCTCAGGCTTCACATTGTTAGAGACCTTCAGTCCGTATGACACCCAATTGGATTTCTTCCATTTCCACGCACCACAAAACTCCCCAAACATTGTTTTAATAATGTTGTCGATGGCCTCATCTTCTTCATCGTTATGCCACTTAAGGAACATATCAGTCAGGTTCTCCATCATCACACAATTGTTGAAGCGGGTCTGCGTAAAATCCATTTTCAATATTTGGATAACATTAATTATCCTTACTTATTTAATTAGGTTTAACTTTACCTGTTTTACCATAGCCTCTTTGACATATTTTCGACCTCTGGACCCGGAGAAAGCAAGAATCACATTTATATATCCATAAAGAGGACATATGGTTTTGGGAGTTGCCTTGTTAATTGGTTCCCCGAAACCGGAAGCAAAATCCGGCATCGCATTATATACCCATACTTGAAGAATTTCAACAAACCCGTCGATGGTATAGCTCTTAGTCAAATATTTTTCCTTCACTGACTGGATTAGATTCTTAAAAGTTACTCTTCCCCACGGGTAATTCTCGAATGCATCTAAATCCGTCACTAGCCTAGCCATCTTTGCCAGTGTAGATAAGTTGAGTTTTCGTGCTTCTACAAAACCAACATAGATGACTAAATATCCCAACCTAATCCGATCCTCTCGAGGCCATGTCGACGCATAGCTACAAGCAAAGGTCAGATCGTCTATACTAGGCCCAACGTCAATATGCATTCCAATCTTCTCCCATAATTCTTTCATCTCTTCAGTAACCTCAACCTCTGGCTGCTCCATATCCTCGACGTAGTCACAGTTGAGCCCATTGAAGTGTTCAAACTCCAACAGCAAAAATCTGAAAGGGTTTACACAAATGAGACTCTATATCTCATAATTCTTGTTGCATCTGAAAACCCAGCATATAATGCACCAACCGAGACGCCTAACCAAAATCTAGCTTGTGAAACTTTCAAAATACACCCAACCTAGATTTACTAATCTCTTCCCACTCATTCTCATTCAGTAGGTCTGCCAATGCACTGAAAAACTTTGTATTGCTGTTGTAGTAGCCGATAATTTGAAGTGCGGGGTTGAACACCCTTTTTGAATAACTTGCATGGAAATGCAGACTGCTCCATACTACAGACAGAGAAGAATACATATCAAAGTCTACTTTAGAAATCTACTATAGAAGTCTACTTTAACACTTTATTTAGAAGTCCAATTTTAGAAGTCTATTTAGAAGTCTACTTCGAAATTCTACTACTAAGATCTACTTCCAAAGTCTACTTCCAAACGTCTACTACCAAATTCTACTACAGGCGGCAACGAGTTCTCTCTAAATCCACTTTTTGTTACAATTATATACCAGCTAAAAGACGAGTTAACCAGCAAGAAGGAGAGAAGGTAGGAAGGAAGGACATAAGTTACCGATAACAACTACGAGTACAGACGCAGACGAGATCTGAAAAAAATTTCATATTCAACAACAACCGGATTAGAGGGCTACACATATAATAGGATGAGTGTAGAAACAGCAAAAGAGGGAACATACATTACCGAGTCGAAGAAACAGCACGGCGGCGGCTGTATAATGGCAGCAGCGAAAGAGATGCTACATCGACATCGCCAAATTACAGATGATTTTTACGTTTTTTTACACGACCAATAAATGTAATTAAACTTTCTTTTACCCAAATTTAATCGGTTGGGTCCTGGTATTCCATAACAGTTTAATTATGTTTAAAATTAGATAACTAACCGATATCGGTTCTCTTTTGTTAAATGATATAATTTTAGAGAAATGCAAATGAATTATAAATTTTACTGATTTTTTTTTCAGAAACATCGTTTATGTTTATCTAGAGTTTTTTTCATTGTTCGTATGAATTTATATATATATCTAAAGTTTATAATTGATGAAAACAGAAAAACAACATAAATAGAAAACTAATTTAATAACAAAAACAGATTTAAACTAATTTTTTGACTAAAAAAATTTTTAGTCTACAAAAAATATAATATTTTAAATTTTAAAATACGATCAAAATATTTAATCAAAATTCTTCGCGCGTATGCGCGGATTCTCACCTAGTTCACATAAGATAGAGTTTCCTTGTTGTGTATTTTACACACTCCCTCATGATGTAAGGGTGTTGGCAACTCCAATATTATGTTGTAAGTTAAGGAAATTTTTGTTAAAGCGTCCACCAGTTGGTCTTTTAAGTTGATGTGCGCCATTCTTATCAAATGATAGTTTATAGCCATATATTTCATTCTCGAGTGAAAAACCCTATTTGAGCAGAAATTTTGCTCCTATGTTATCACCCGTAGAGTTAAGAAAATGTAGGAAGCTGAATGCCAAGTTCCGTTAAGAGATTGCAAATCCGATGAACCTCTGATTCAACATTAGCATTGGATTGGACCTGTACTCTGACTCTGTTGATGATCTTGCTAATAAATTCTGATTTTTAGCAGACCATGAGACTGGGTGATTCTCGAGATATATTATGTATGCATTGGTGGGACAGTCGGCATCAGAGAATGCAAATAGGATAAGTTCATTTGACGAAAAAAAGAAGATGATATGAGTTGTTGTACCAGCCAGATATCGTAAAATTCTCTTTGCAGCCTGCCAGTGATCTTGTGTAGGATGATGCATAAACTGGGACATGTAGGCAAGTGAATGTAAGATACTGAATACTTCCAATCAAGACATCTATATTCTGTAAGATCTAATGTACCCTATAACAAAGTGAGTTTTGGAGAAGAAGCAATTGGTGTGCTTACAGGTTTGGAGTCAAGCATATTATGCTTGTGTAGGAGATCCAATATATATTTCTTTTAAGAAAGATGTATGACTGCCTATTAAAACCATCATACCCCAACAATAGATGGCTGCCTATCAAAACCAGCATACTATGATACCACATTGTCATGTGGTGCATGATCCCAGGCTGTAAACCTATATCTCTGTGTTGTGTATGTTTCCAGGCTGTAAACCTATATTTATGTGCATTCATAGCTATGGTCTAGTTCATTAATGACTGGTAAAGGCTAGTACTTTAGGTTGTCAAATGATCTTTCACAACACTTTTATTATATATAATAATATATAGTAATGCAATATCAATGCATATACCAATCAATCATCACAATATTTCACTATGAAGGTATTGTTTGTCCTTGAATAACAATACCTAAACATATCATGATAACTGTATATATTTCACCACTTAAGCCAAATGACCATCATGAAATAAATCTAATCCATAATACCATGCATAACAACCATCAATCATCAATCACCAAGAATTATCTCATATATGCTTTGCAGTAAAACAATAACATTAACCACGATTAACTTGGCATTTTTTAGATAAAAAATGACATCTTATGATTCAAGTCCGGTTTTGGGGTCTTCTAAAGATAAACCTTATCATAAGATAATCCGACTATAATTATACAAATATAAGTTAATATTCAGATTAAGGATGAAAAACTAAAGAGGACAGATGATTTTGGGATCAAATGGTTTACTTTAGACTTTTTCTTGTTAATCTCCTTAGGGGTTTTCTGAAAACTTCTAAAACCGATTAAAAATATTTCTAACCCTTTTTATATATTTATTAACGGTTTTTTTTTCTGATGAAACTAATGAAGAATGATTTCTAAGTATATAGTAAAGTGAGAGGACGAGCTGATTCACAGCTTAAACACTAAGGTAGCCTCCGGCAATGACAAATGTTAACGCTGGAGTAACAACTCATCTGAAGCAGAATACTAGGTGTCTGGGGAATGCAAATAATTTGATGCAGGTCAAGCAGGTGAAACAAAACACTCGTCAGATGAAACAGGAAAAGCAGCTGAAACAGAAAAAGCAACACCAACAACTTAATACTATTTATTTCCCGATTAATTAATAAACTGAAATAATTCCGCTGAATAGTCTGTTAGTCCCAAAATGCTTTCCTCAATATCATACTATATTTATTAGCTCCACTGAGCCTCATTTTATCCCCACATTCGGCCTGACCTAAGTCAAATAGCTTTGGTTTAAACTCCCGCCAGTTGCTTCAAACGACCTATCGATGATTCCAAATAATCTAAATGGCTTCTCCATTAAACAAAACCCAACTACCACAACTTTCTTGTCTTTATAAAACCTTATTACTCATTTTATAGTCAGATTTATTACTTGTCCAGTGTGGATTCATCCATTCTTTTGAAATGCAACGATTATGCAGATCGTCTTTCTGAGCAGTCTGCATCGATTATGCAGATCGTCTTTCAAGCTTGATTATGTTCAGAGACATTATTTTCTTCTCTAGCCTATCATACTTAGATCACCTTAGGTTCCTCAAACTTTAGTAATTCATTCCAATAGGTTTGAATGTTTCTTGATCAACACCGAATGTTTGGAAGCTTTGATGGCCAAACCAATTGACTTGCATTAGCCAGAATTTGATTTCCATCAATCAAATCCATTATTCCATGGTTATATATGTTGCTCTCAATCCTTTATCTCATTTCCGTATCTATATGTTCACTTTTTTTTGCTTTGGAAAAGTGTTGACTGTGGAATCTCGGGCTGGTCAAACTTGTTTTTTCCACTGCCATGTGTCAGTCTTTAATACGGACTGAATGAAGAAGTTTTCATTTGGTTGCCACAGATGATAAGACTGCAGCAGCTGGTGGATCATTGTTGAGGGCTTGTGAGAGTTGCCGGCAACATGGTGCACTATGGCCATGTATGCCACATAGCTGACACTTTCCTTGATAGCGTTTGTGACACTGTTATTAGAAGTCTGACTTTGAAATCGCAGTTGTTGACTCCAGGAAGGTGTGAAACGTTGTTGGGGCTTTGGTGGATGCGGAAAGAGCGAGGTCGAGAATCAGCGAGGTTGGCTGTGATTGGTGTTTTACCGGAAAAATATGAAGCAGACATCAGTTTAGCCTCTCGATTGAGAAGCTTCTCATGAATTTGGACGACGGTGGGAGGTATGTCGTGTCCTTTGATCTGATCAACCACTGATTTGTACTTCTCTGGTAAGCCATCAACGATGTATTCAACCTGATCTTCAACGTCGAGGGGTTTCCGAAGGAGAGTGAGTTGATCAAAACGAGTGATCAGGCCCCTGATGTATTCATCAATCGTATTTGTGCCTTTGGACCAGTTTTTTAATTGAAGTTTTAGTTGTTTGAGATGACTTCTACAGGGTTTTTCATATGAGGAGTCCAGTGGCGTCCATATTTCAACCAGCATGCTTTTAACAATTTTCTTAGGTAAAACAAGAGTCTAGGAGAGAACAGTAGAAGTGGAAAGATAAAAAAAAATAAATTAAAAATTTTCCTAGTAGAGTTTATTATTACAGAAAATTATTCAGAATAACTCTAAAACATTGGTTAATTCCTAAATTAACATCTTCAATTCAAGATTTTCTAAACTAACACTAATTTTATAAGGAAAAGACAACTAAACCAAATACATCACATTATTTACAATCATGCCATAGAGTAAATTTTTTTTTTACCATATCTTAACTTTTTTTTTAGAATAGAAATTAAATAATTTTTGATTTTTAAATTTAGTATTTTTAAAATTCGTTTATTAATAATAAACCGCTAAAAAATAGGTTAGTTTTAATAATTAAAAGAATTTTATTTAAAAAACCTAAACCAAAAGAAAAAAAAAACTAAAACCTAATCTATCCTCCCGACTCCAATCTCTCAATCTCGGCGGCGATTTAGGGTTTCCCTCTCCACTACCGATTCCCTTCACCGTCAGTACTCTTCGTCACCGTCGCTCCACCACCGTCGTTCCTCTCTGACGATTTGCCTC
>KE156042.1:42072-56157 GCA_000411075.1 Sisymbrium irio
ATCGGGGCAGTATTGTGATCCGCCCATAATCATGTGGACCTTTCTGCGGTTTTTTTATCCAGAAGAATCTTCATTACGCTTGCCAAGCTTCGGTGTCTCTGGCTTTGACCCTTCTTGGGCTTGACCGGGTTCTTCCTCGGTGGCATCCTCGACTTGCTCCACTCCTTCGTGAGCTTCCATTACGAGTTTAGCTATGTCTCCGAGTTCTCCTGCTACGATCCTGCTAGGAGTTTCTCGGTGAGCTTCATTCCTAAGGTTTGGCAATGCAAGGTCGAATGGCCGTAAGCATATGATGCTTGCTGTAGGCCTTATGATCGTAATTCAAAATACGAGTCCAAGTGTTTCGACCTTTTCCTCGCCCGGCTCTTCCTTCGGGTCTAGAATTTCCGCCAGGTGAGCAAACAGTCGCAACCTGATAGTTGTGAGCTCTGCCTTTATTTTCGTAGTTTACGTACGGGCTTCCTTTAATGCCTGAAGAGACGTTAGGAGCCGGAGGCGCGTTCTTACTCGTAGGTCTAGGGAAAAGTTTTCGCTCGTGAGCTATGATGTCTTATTCGAGCTTGATAAAGCCTGAAGCTCAATGAAGAGCATCCTGGATAGTCGGAGGGGTATTGAGCGTCATCTCCTCTCGGAAAAGAGACTCATACCAGAGCGATCTTTTGAGGGCCTCGAGGGCAGCTCGATCACTAAATCCATCGATCTTCAAGACGACGGCCTTAAATCGCTCCATGAAGTTCTTGAGCGATTCGGTTTGGCCTTGGACAATCGTCCATAGATCAGCATCCGATGTTCCTTGGTTCATATACATCGAATATTGTTTAAGGAAGGCTGCAGAGAGCTGTGAGAAGCTGTGTCTACGGAGTTTCTTTCAAATTTTTAGAACCAATCGAGAGCATCGCCTTTCAGATTCTCGACGACCAAGAGGCAGTAACCTGCATCTTCTTCCTCTTTTCTAAATCTGGTTCGTCTCATCGCTATTCTAAAAAAATTTAGATGAGCTTTGGGGCAGTGGTTCCGTCGTAAGGTCGGATTTTCACCTTCCCTGGATCAGGAAACCTCGTAGAAGTGATCCGTTCCGTGAACGGAGTATTTTGAGCTTCTTCGAGAACTCGATCGATCTTGGGAGCAGCGCTGGTGGCTCGATGGATCTGAGATTTTACTCTCTTCATCTCATATGCAGCTTGATCGAGTCGCTTTCACAACTAGTCAATCTCGCTGTTCCTGCGAGCTTTGTCTTAGCGTTCCTGAAGAATCGCGATTTCTTCTTCCGTCAGCTCAGGGTCCAATAAGTTTTCCTCGCCATCGGGGTGACCATCGTTAGATTGGTCGTTCGAGGTAGAGTTTCCTTTGGTGCGTGAAGCGTCGGTAGAAGTTGACGTTGTTTCTGCGGTTCGTCTGGCCGACGGGAAGTTTACAGGAATGGTCCTGCGAGTAAGAGGAGTTAGGAACGAGTTGTTATGCGGATCTTTCCTTTGAGATCCTCCAAAAGCTGGAGTGGACAAGTCGAGACGCCTTCCTCGTTGGAGGGTAGCTCTAGACTCGTTCTCCTTGCGGAGATTCTCCATATGCTGGCTTAGGGTTTCGTTAAGTCTCGCCTGCTCTTCGTTTCTCATTTGAAGAGCTTCCATTGAGGATTGCAACTATGCTATTGTAGCCGTACTCGCATCATCTCCATCTCCACCTTGGTTCTGATTCGTCGGATCTTCTTTTTCAATCGCCATAGTCTCCGATCTAGGGTTTTTTGTTTTCAGGAGTAAATATTTTCTCGTATCCCCTCCTTCTAGCGCCAAATTGTGGGAACCGGAATTCACCTAAATGTAAATAAGTAAAGTAAATGTGAGGAACCGAGAATATTAGAATGAGAACATAGGCAACCAAATCAATTATTTCAATCTCTCTCACATATATTTCCATATATATTAGAATTCAGGATGTTGTATAAAGATAGGTAATATGTAAGTTCTGTTGAGTTAAGCTTGAGTCTCAAGCAATCATAAAGATTAAAAGAAATATGAGAGATATGTATAAAAGGAGGATCGAGTTATGATTATCTCCTTATAGTGAGAAAACATATTGTGTTTGAGAGATTTGAGATTGAGAGAGTGCTTTAGTTTTTGTGTAAAGTTTCTAAAGCTATTAAGATAGTGATTCTTATTCAAATACTGTTTCGATCCCATTGATTTCTATATTTAGTATCAGAGCTTTGCCAAAGTAGAAGATCACGGTATTTTCAAGATGAAGGAGTCTGGAGTCATCATCGCTGTCAAACCAAAAGAAGGAGGAGGCTCGTCGTCTGTAACATGCCCGATGCTAAACACAACTAACTACACGGTGTGGGCGATGAGGATGAGCCAAACCCTCAAGATTCATAAGGTTTGGGAGACTATTGAAGCAGGGTCGATGGATGTAGAGTAGAATGATTTAGCAGTAGAACTACTTTTCCAATCAATACCCGAAAGTTTAAGTCTTACAAGTTGGAGAATTAAATACTGCAAAGAAAATCTGGGAAGTGATTAAAGTAAGACATGTGGGAGCAGACCGTGTTCGTGAAGCTAGACTAAAAACCCTAATAACAGATTTTGACAGGCTAAGAATAAAAGATTCAGAAAGCATTGATGTATTTGTTGGAAGATTGACTGAACTTTCTTCAAAATCTGCTGCTTTGGGAACTGTTATGGAAGAATCAAAACTAGTGAAGAATTTTCTACAGTGTCTACCTCGAAAGAAATACATCCACATTGTAGCCTCAATAGAACAGATGTTAGACCTTAACACAATAAGTTTTAAATACATAGTTGGACGCCTCAAAGCTTATGAGGAACGAGTTCTTGAAGAAGAAGAAACTCAAGAAGATCAGAGCAAGCTACTCTACGCTTACTCTGATCAGTTCTCTGGTTCTTCAAATCAAGACCTCAGTGGAAACTACAGAGGAGGCTACATGGGGAGAGGAAGAGTATTAGAATGAGGAGATGAGAAGGCCAAATATCATGTGAAGGCCATGCATCTCCAGTTTGAATAAAAAGAATAAGTGAATGATCTCCAGCCTTAATATGCTCATCACCTGATCAATGAAGTGTATAAGAAGTAAAGGAGGAGTCATGTAGTGTTCAGAAATTAATCAAGACTTGCATACCAAGGTAAATTGATGTGTACAAGATGAGGAGCCAGCGGATGTAGCTGGCGACCAAACATGAACCGCCATGATATGGTGAATGAAGATGGTGTCCATAAGAGCTCACCAAGATGAAGCTAGAAACTTATTCTGGATCTTTAATGGACAAGGAAAACAATTCAATTGGGCTGATATTAATGAAGCAAAGAAGCCAAACTCTTATTAGGCCATCTGTACACTCTCTCATTGGGTTGTCCGTACAAGCCCACCTTAGACCCATATAAACTTCTCCAATCAAGTTCGATCCATCATGGAGAGTGTATGCACGCCTTAGAGGAGCTCTCAAGTGTTTTAGAAGCTCTCCACTTGCCTCCATAACCATTTGAATTCAAAGAAGTGGAGGGAAGCAAGAGTCACATGTTTGACTTAAGATTTAAAATCAAAATAGATGTTATGTGCTGTCACTATGTCTTTGTGCACAAGTTGAATTCATGTGCAATGCCTATATAAATGCCATCTATACCACTGTAAAGACATACAAAAATAAGAAAGAAAAGTTCTCTATCAAATTTATGTAGCTCTCATTACTTTACTAGATGTTTTGTTAATCAAACACAATGTAGAGAATTATGATTACACAGTTTGGGGTTTACCTTCAAGAGAATCCATTGCTTGTCTAATCTTACTTAAATCATTGATGTAAGATCAATCCTGATCTCACGGTTTGATAGATGATGGGGTTCGAAGACTGGTTGTTCAACACTCTTCTTCAAGCCGGTGGATGGACTATGGATCAATATGGACTGATGGAAACAAGCTAGCTGGTTGTTCAACACTCTTGTTCAAGCCGGTGGATGGATTATGGATCGATATGGACTGATGGAAACAAGCTAGCTGGTTGTTAACACTCTCTTGCCGGTTCAATGGATGGAATGGATAGCTGGATGGATCGAGGATGCCACAAAGCACGATGGGAGGATGCTTTGATAAGTCAGACAATTGCTCAAGCCGATACTACACACGAACTTAAGGCTTTATAAGTAATTTTCTTTGAAGAAAACTCCGGTTTGTTTATTGATAAAAAGGTAAACATACAATATTGTGAGAGGGGACCTTATAAAGGGGTCCAAACAGTCGTGTCCTTCTTGGGGACTTGGAAACAAATTACAAGAATTGAATGCCCAACATAATGGCAAAGAAACAACTAAGGAAATAAATAATTATGGCATACAATATGCCTTATGAAATGAAATGAAAGACTTAAACATAAGATCACCAAGCAAACGGTTAGTTTTTAAAATGATATTGAAATGAATGTGACTTACCTTGCTTTAGGTGGATGGCTGGGGGTCGTTTAATGAGGTGCGGAATTTTGCTGAAATCTGAGTAAGGATAGTTTGGAAGAGTGGCCAAGCTTCCTTTGCATTCTCTTCATGTGGACCGACTTGAATATAATAAGCTTCTATGCGTGTTGTTGTTCCAGTCTCCTTGATCGTGCCATGCTCTTCACTTATATGTTCTTTGTTCCGTTCCTTGGTTATTGTATGTGCATTGTGGTCCATGATGCTCTCAAGGTTCTGATGGTTGAATAAGCTGGCTACTTCTAAGTTGAAAATTTAATGCATGTCCCTTGTGCCAGACCTTTTCCTTGGTGCTTGTTTCATGACCGGGATGGGGTTAATAGCTTATATGTCCTCATCATTCCCTCCCTCTTGAGAAGATTCTGACCTCAGAATTGTCTTTTCTTCATCAAATGGAGCTAAGATCAATTTGATACGCATTGTCATTGATCTTCTTTAGAACTTTGAAAGGACCGTCTCCTCTTGGTGCAAGCTTGGGTTTCCGTTGGTTGGGGAATCGTTCCGTCCTCAGGTGTAGCCAAACTCAATCTCCAGGTTCAAAGGTCACCTTCTTACGGCTTTTATTCACATACTTCTCAGTTTGCACATTCTTCTTTTCTATGCTTTCTCTGACCTTTTCATGTATCTTCTTAACAAGATCAGCCTTGGTCTCCCAGTCTTGTCTAATCATCTGTTATTTTTTCTCTAAGGGCAATAGATCTAGATGAGTGTTTGGTTTAAATCCATCGAAAACTTCAAAAGGAGAGAGTTTAGTAGTAGAGTGGGGCACTCGATTATAAGCAAATTCAGTGAAACGTAAACAATCAAGCCAATTTCTTAATTTTTTACCAACTCTGGCCCTTAGAAGGGTCGAGAGCGTGCAGTTGACAACCTCAGTATGCCCATCTGTTTGAGGGTGGCAAGTTGTTGAAAAGAGTAACTTGGTGCCTAACTTCCTCCACATAGTTCTCTAAAAATGGCTTAGGAACTTGGTATCTCGGTCCGAGACAATGGTTCTTGGAATCTCATGGTACTTCACCACTTCCTTGAAGAAAATAGATCAGCGGTCTGTGTTGCATCATTTGTTTTGTTGCAAGGGATGAAGTGAGCAATATTTGAGAACTGGTTCACCACAACAAAATTGTGTCCTTATTCCTAATCTTTGGAAAACCTAGGAGAAAATCCATGGAAATATCTACCCAATGCATGTTAGGAATAGGTAAAGGAATGTATAAGCCGTGTTGATGTAACCTGGACTTGGCTTTAAGACAAATGATGCACTTGGAACAGAACTTCTCCACATCTCGTTTCAGCCAGGGCCAGAAGAAGTGTTCCACCACTATGCTATGGGTCTTATCAACTCCAAAGTGTCCCATAAGTCCTCCTCTGTAGGCTTCTATGAGTATAAAAGCTCACACATGGACCCTTGTAGTATTGACAGTCTCTTATCCCTGAAAAGAAACCATCTTGCAAGTAGAATGGACCCTTGGCGCCTTTAGTGCATAGTTGAAAGATCTCTACAAAGTCAGGATCCGCGTCACACTGATCCTTGATGTGCTCAAAGCCCATGATCTTTGCTTCCATTTTTGCTATCAGGGCATGCCTCCTTGAGAGTGCATCAGCTACAATTTTGTTTTTCCCCTTCTTGTACCTAATGACATAAAGAAAATTCTCCACAAACTCAACCCACCTAGCATGTCTCTTCTTTATAGTTGTTTGCCCTCTCAAGTACTTAAGAGTCTCATGATCTGTATGAATAACAAACTCTTGAGAAAGTAAATAATGTTGCCAAGTTTCTAGAGATCTTACTAAAGTATATAGCTCATTGTCATAAGTGGGGTAGTTTAGGGAAGCTTCATGTAGTTTCTCACTAAAGAATGTTGTTGGCCGTCCCCCTTGTGTAAGTACAGCTCCGATCCCGGTACCTGATGCATCACATTCAATCTCAAAAGTTTTATCAAACTTAGGTAGAGATAAAACCGGTGAATGGGTCAGGCTGTCATTAAGCTTCTTGAAATCTTGATTATGCTCGTCTCCCCATTTGAAAGCTACGTCCCTCATAATGACTGATGTCAATGGGGCAGCAATGGTACTGAAGTCACACACAAAACATCTATAAAAATTGGCCAGAACATGGAAGCTCCTCACGTGTCCAATGGTTGTGGGACTAGTCCATTCTTGTATTGCTTTAACCTTCTCTTCATCAAATTTCAAGTCCTGTGCACTAACCACAAAGCATAAAAACACAACTTTATCAGTCCAGAATGTACATTTCTTTAGGTTGGCATACAATCATTAACGTGTTCAGAACCTTTTCTAAGTGTTCAATATGATCAGATAAGCAAGTGCTGTATATGAGAATGTCATCAAAATATACAACTACAAACTTACAAATGTATGTTCTTAGGACATGGTTCATGAGTCTCATGACTGTGCTATGAGCATTTTTGAGTCCAAATGGCATGAATAGTCATTCATATAGGCCTCTTTTAGTCTTGAAGGCTGTCTTCCACTCATCACCTTCCTTCATTCTGACTTGATGGTATCCGCTTTTAAGATCTATTTTGGAGAAGATTGTTGCTCCACTCAACTCATCTAGCATGTCATCAAGGCGTGGAATGGGGTGTATGTACTTGATGGTGATGTTGTTGATGGCTCTACAGTCCACACACATTCTCCAAGTGTCATCCTTCTTTGGAACTAACAAAACTGGTACAACACATGGGCTTAATCTTTCGCGGATATAGCCCTTTGTCATGAGGTCTTGCACTTGCCTCTTCAGCTCCTTAGACTCATCTGGGCTAACTCGGTATACGGGTCTGTTAGGTAGTGGTGCTCCTGGGATGAGGTCTATTTGGTGCTCAATACCTCGGATAGGAGGTAGACCTACGAGTATCTCCTCTGGAAACACATCCTTAAACCGTTGAAGAAGCTCATTCAGCTTGGCAGGTACTTCCCGTTCTTCACCTTGTCCTGCGTGAAAACTTTCTCTAAAGACCATTAGTAGCACCTGTGTTTGGAATTTAATAGCTTTTGATACAGTACTAGAAGTAATGAATAAATTGGTCTTATTATCCTTTGTTACTTTCTCCATTGGGATTTGCATATCAAACACTTCTTGTGGAGATAATGGAGCTAGGTTGAGCTTGCGGCCATTATATGTGAATGAGTAGAAGTTGGTACGGCCATTGTGTACTGTTTCCTTGTCAAACTACCAAGGCCTCCCAAGAAGAAGGTGTCCAGCTTGCATTGGTACCACATCACACTTCACTTCATCTAAATATTTACCTATGCTGAAGGGCACCGTAACTTGCTCTCCGGTCCGTAGAACAGTTTTGTCATTCAACCACTTGAGCCAGTACGGTTTTGGATGCTTGGTAGTCTTGAGACCTAGCTTAGTAACTAGATACTTTCTAGTCACGTTGGTACAAGAGCCACCATCTATGATTAAGCTTCATACCTTAGTTTCAATGTTGCATCTGGTGTGGAATATGTTCTCTCTTAGGACGGTTTCTGGATCAAACAAGGCACTGAGAGCCCTTCTGATCACCAAAATTTTGCCTACCTCAGGGTAATCGGTCACTTCATGTCCGGATTCAGCAGGTTCAGGGTAAGCCTCATTGTCGGTTTCATATTCTCCATTATCCTTTAGTAACATTACTCGGTGATTTTGGACATTCTGAAGCATAGTGTCCCTTTCCCTAACACTCGAAACAAGTTATATCTCAGTTTCTTTTAGGTTGTGCCTTACCTTGCTCTGGCTTGCTGAGCTTAGACGGCTCAAGTGAGGCCTTCTTGAACCGGTTGTCAACCTTCGGGGCCTTGCGTTTGTCAAAGCTCTTTGGTTGCTGTTGTTCCCAGTTGTTCCTAGGCCGTAGAGTTGTTTCCGACTTCCTCTTGATGTGCTGCTCGGCTTGAGTAGCTAGGTGTAGTAGGTCGTCAAATCTTTCATAGTGTTGTCTCTCCATCTTACAAGAGATACGTTCGTGTAGTCCATCTTGAAACTGAGCCATCAGTGTTTCCTCTGAGTCTTGCACCTCAAGACGGTTCGTGATAGCTTCAAACTCCTCAAATTATTCTTCTGCTGACATGCTTCCCTGACATAACTTTCGAAAACTCTTCTGCTTTTGTAAATCTCGGTAATAATATGTAGACACATACCTTTTTTGGAGGAAAGACTGCATGTTGTCCCAATGACTGATCGGGTCTCTTCTGGTCTGTCTCCTTTCATAGACTTCTCTGTCCCACCAGGAGAGAGCATTGTCCGTCAGTTGAGCCACTGCTAAAGCTAACTTCTTTGCGTCGGAGTATTGGTAGTAATCAAAGATGTACTCCATCCCCCTCTCCCAATCTATGTAGGCATCCGGGTTAACCTTGCCTGCAAAAGTAGGAGCTGTCAGTTTAATATCCTTTCCTCCTTGCCAAGGTGATTCCTCCTCTTCATGTCTGTCTCTGCCTCGGTTCATGCCTCGTTCTATCCTCCGGCCCTGGTTCCTTCTCTGATGAGTGTCGTCGTTGGCATCGTTCAAGGCTAGGCATGTCACTATCAGTTTCACCCTCTTCAAATTTTCTCTGGTCTTCACCTCTAGGGTTGCCATTCTGAGCTGGTGGAAGCCTTTGCTTCATCTGGTTTAGGCGCTCACTCACGCTTCAGAGGCCATCAAGCTTGGTCAGGAGCGTCTCCCATTGTCTTGTTTCCTGCTTACAATGAAGAACAAGTGAGGGCTTCGTGTGTTTTGGAATATTTCATAAGATGCGTGCAATTTAAGAAAGGAAAGATGATAAATTCCTTTTCTTATGGAAACTACTACGAGACTAATAAGAGAAATATGCAACAAAGGAATTTTTTTTTTTTGACTAACTAGACTTAACCTAGAGGCAAAGCAAATCCAAAGGCTATGGTTATATTTTTTTGAGTTTTAAAGGGCGTACGAAGGCAAACAAAACTACAATAATTTTTTATGATTTTCCGTTTGTGTTGAACTGAAAGGCAATCAATGAAAACAAATGATAAACGATAGATTCAACCTGACTAGGAACCTGGCTCTGATACCAAGATGATGTAAGATCAATCCTGATCTCACGGTTTGATGGATGATGGGGTTCGAAGACTGGTTGTTCAACACTTTTCTTCAAGCCGGTGGATGGAATATGGATCGATATGGACTGATGGAAACAAGCTAGCTGGTTTTTCAACACTCTTCTTCAAGCAGGTGGATGGACTATGGATTGATATGGACTAATAGAAACAAGTTAGCTGGTTATTCAACACTCTTTAGCCGGTTCAATGGATGTAACGGATAGTTGGATGGATCAAGGACGCCACAAAGCACGATGAGAGGATGCTTTGATAAGTCAGACAATTGTTCAAGCCGATATTACACACGAACTTAAGTCTTTAAAAGTAGGTTTCTTTGAAGAAAAATTCGGTTTGTTTATTGATAAAAAGGTAAAGATACACTTTTGTGAGAGGGGACCTTATAAAGGGGTCCAAAAATTTATGCCCTTCTTGGGGACTTGCAAAAAAAATTACACAAATTGAATGCCCAACATAATGCAAAGAAACAACTAAGGAAAACAAATAACTATGACATACAATTTCCTTATGAAATGAATTGAAAGACTTAAACATAAGATCACCAAGCAAACGGTTAGTTTTTAAAAATGATATTTAAATGAATGTGACTTACCTTGCTTTAGATGGATGGCTGGGGATCGTTTAATGAGGTGCGACGTTTTGCTGAATGCTGAGTAAGGATAGTTCTTGGCGTGTTTGGAAGAGTGGCCAAGCTTCCTTTGCATTCTCTTCATGTGGACGAACTTGAATATAATAATCTTCTATGCGTGTTGTTGCTCCAGTCTCCTTGATCGTGCCATGCTCTTCACTTGTATCTTCTTTGGTCCGTTTCTCGGTGATTGTAAACATTGAGCTGGTCCGTGATGCTCTCAAGGTCCTGATGGTTGAATAAGCTGGCTACTCCTAAGTTGAAAATTTCACGCATGTCCCTTGTGCCAGACCTTGTCCTTGGTGCTTGTTTCTTGACCGGGATGGGGTTAATAGCTTCTATATCCTCATCAATCATTACTTAAACTCTTTCTTTAGTTAGACACAAGATAAAAGTGAGTTAATCCTTTGTTCTAGAGCACAAACTCTCTTTGTATTGTTGCTTCTATCGAACAAGATTTAAGGCTCATTCTAGTGCAACTATTTATGTTGAAGTGAGTTCATGTTAGTTAAGTTAAAAACACAATCATAAGTTGATTGCCGTTCTTTCTTATGTGAGACAATCCTCACAAAACTAACAAAGAGGAGGACGATCTCCTTACCGAGGACGAGGAAGAGGACGCTATGAAAGCAGAGATAACTCAGAGAAAAGAGATGCCTCTGAGATCACGTGTTTCAGTTATAAGATGGGACATTATGCATACTACTGTCCTGATCGTCTCCTAAAACTACAAGAAACACAAGAGGAAACATAGAATGCTGATGAATTGATGATACACGAAGTTGTGTATCTCAATGAAAAGAAGTGTGTGCCTAAAAAGTTTGAAGTAAACTTTGATGGAGAAGATGTATGGTATCTTGATAACGGGGCTAGCAACCATATGACTGGTGATAAGAGATATTTTCACACGCTTGCCACTACCATCACAGGCAAGGTACGCTTCGGAGACGATTCAAGGATTGATATAAAGTGAGAAGGGACCATCGCTTTCATATACATAAATGGAAAGGCAAGGACAATGACATAATTCTGGGTCTAAAGAGTAACATTGTGAGTCTTAGGCAAGAAACGGAAGATGGATGTGACATTAGGCTCAGAAAAGGACTACTCACTACGAAAGATCATGATGGGAAGCTCTTGGTGAAAGAAAGAAGGTCACCAAATATATTATACAAAGTCAGAATGGACTTGAAGGATAATATGATACTCTATCTTTCAAGGTCAAACGAGTCCTATATATGGCATGCAAGGATGGGACATGTGAACTATGCTACTCTGAATTCCATGATTGACAAAAGATTGGTTCATGGAGAACCGAGAACCACACTAGAAAAGGAACTCTCAGTTCATGTTTTCTTGGAAAACAAACGAGACAAGTTTTTCCTCAAGAAGCAAATTTCGAGCAACAAAAAGACTGGAGCTTATACATGGAGATCTATGTGGAACAATCACAGTGACTAGTAATGCTGGAAACAGATATGTGTTTGTTCTCATCGATGAATTTTTCAAGATACATGTGGACAATCTTGTTAAAGGAAAAAGGAGATGCCTTCCAAAAGTTTAAAAATTTCAAAACAATGGTAGAAAAGGAATGTGGAGAGAGAGTTCAAACACTGAGAACAGATAGGGGAGGAGAATTTGTATGACACGAGTTCAATAACTTTTGTGAAAAATCTGGGATTAAGAGACATCTTACGGCACTTATACCCTGCAGCAGAATGTAGTGGTGGATAGACATAGTAGAACACTGATGGAGATGTCGAGGAATATACTAAAGCACATGCATATGCCTAATTAACTGTGGGGGTGAAGCCGTAAGACACTCCACATACCTTCTCAACAGAGTAGCAACAAGAGCACTTAAAGATAAGACTATGTATGAGTACTTTCGGGAGAAACGACCAACCGTGGAGCACATTCAAGTATTTGGTTGCATCTCATACGCCAAGGTTGACTCACCACACTTAAGGAAGTTGGATGGCAGAACACGGGTTCTTGTTTATCTCGGTACAGAACCAGGGTCAAAATCCTATCGTTTATACGATCCACAATCAAGAAAGATCGTTGTTAGAAGAGACGTTGTGTTTGATGAAGAAAAAGAATGGAACTGGAGAATTGATGATGCAATAAGAGATAGTAGTGGAACTTTCAAGGTTGTGATCAATGATTTTGGAAATCATGGTCACTCGGATGGAGAGGAACAGAATGTTGAAGTAAGAGAAACTAACGAGAATAGAGAGTTGACAACTTCGACAGATGACTCAGAAGAAGCCTTGTGTGAGGAAGAAATCTCTCGTGAGCTTGAAAGTCAAGCTCTAACCCCGCTTATACCGAGGAGATCGCAGAGGCAGAGTGTTCCGCCGAAGTATCTAGAGGATTATGTACTTCTTGCTGACGAAGAAGGTGAGATTCTATTGTTGTCTCTCAACAATGAACCAAGAAATTGGGGTGAAGCTAGAGAGTCTGTGAAGAAGAGATTCGTTCTATTGAGAGACTGAACATTTGGGATCTTGTTGATCTCCCAGTGGGTGCAAAACCAATTGGTTTAAAGTGGGTATTCAAGCTGAAAAGAAACTCTGATGGAAGCATTAACAAGTATAAAGCCAGTTTGGTTACAAATGGATATGAGTAGACTTCAAAGAAGTATTTGCACTAGTAGCAAGGATTGAAACCATCAGGCTTCTTATTGATCTAGCAGCCTTGCACGGGTGAGAAATTCATCACCTTAACATCAAGACAGCTTTTCTTCATGGAGAACTGAAAGAAACTGTCTATGTTTGGCAACCAGAGGGGTTGAGAATAAAAGTTAGTGAAGGAAAGGCGTTGAAGCTTAAAAAATCTTTGTATGGCCTAAGACACGCACCAAGAGCATGGAATAACAAGCTGAACCACATCATGTTGGAGTTACGCTTTGTTAAGTGCTCTAAATAACCGTCAGTGTACAAGAAAACCATATGAGAACATCTCTTAGTGGTAGGGGTGTATGTTGATGATCTCTTTGTCACCAGAACAAGCCTGGATGCCATTATAAAGTTTAAGGAGGAGATGGGACAGAAATTCGAGATGAGCGATCTCGGTAAGCTAACATACTATCTTAGGATTGAGGTTCTGCAACAGGAAGATGTGATTACGCTGAACCAAAGTCGGTATGCAGAAAGAATACTTAAAGAGGCAGGGATGAAAGATATCAATCCCATTCATACGCTTATGGAGATTGGTCTACAACATTCAAAGGCCGAGAAGGAGAAGGAGATAGATGCTACGACGTATAGAAGAAACGTTGGATGTCTTCAATATTTGCTTCACACAAGGCCTGATTTGTCTTATTGTGTAAGTGTGCTGAGCCTGTATATGCAAAGTCCTAGGGAGTGTCATGGAATAGCAATGAAACAATGTTTGAGGTACCTAAAAGGAACCACGACACGTGGTTTGGTGTTTAGACGAGCAAAGACACCAAAGCTTGTAGGATATTGTGACAGCAGCCACAATGTAGACCCGGATGATGGGAGAAGCACCTCAGGCCATGTTTTCTATCTTGGAGAAAGCCGACCACATGGAGTTCACAGAAACAAGATGTTGTAGCATCTGTGAGGCTGAGTTTGTGGCTGCAACTGAAGCAGCAAAGCAGGCGATTTGGTTGCAGGATCTATTAAGTGAGATCACGGATACTGATATATCGTGGTTTTTACTGGTTTTATCCACATTATAAGTTGTGTTTTTAGAGTCTTTAAGTGTTTTTCGAGTCTTTTTAGAGTCTTTTCAAGTTTAGGTACATTTGAAGCATATTTGGAAGTTTTGGAGCGTTTTGGAGCATTCTGGAGCTTTTAGGGATTAGATCTCGAGAAGATAGAGAGAAACTGAAGTCATAGAAAATTTAATGGTGGGGTGTCGTTCGACACCAATTCTT
>KE156043.1:0-32780 GCA_000411075.1 Sisymbrium irio
AAATATATATATTTTTAATACCACAATATATAATATATATATATAATTTTTTATTTCTATATTGTTTAATATTTTTATTATTATATCAGAAAAAATTTCTAAAGATTTTATGAAAAATAAATTTGAATACAAAATATAATTCTTATAGTAAATTTCCACTATTCATTTATGGGGTTTTTTTTTTCTTCTTTCACTCAGTTCATTTATGGATTATATATTATTAATTTAACTTTCTCAGATCAGTAAAATAAAATATAAAACGAGAAACGTGAGCATAGATAAATATGTATAATATATTTTTTCTAAAAAACTAATTAAATTGAAATGGTGTATCTTGTCGCCATTTAAAATGATCGTGAACACTAGACGCCATGCGTAGAAAAAGAGACATTTCAATTAATGTCACAGAGAATCAGAGATATTATGACAAGCCATTCATCAATATTATTATTAGTATTATTACTATTACTATTATTTTGAACACAAAGTATATCTATATATATGAGAATAAAAAGATAAGATAAGATATATAACAATCTAGTCTTTTTTTTCATAGGCACCCATCGGCTATTCTAATCAAGTTCAAATAAAGCTTTGACATTATAAGGTCCAGTGACATTAGGCGGTCCGCTCCAGATCAGCTCTGCTATTTGTCGATGAGCCTTCTCCGTCAAATGAGAGGAATCGAAAAACAAATAATCGGTAACGTTTTCGCATAACTCGTAACTTTGTCCCATTCGGTTCCCACAGGTATTGATTCCCCTAAATGGTCCGCTTCCACAACATCCCTTCTGCCCTTCCTTAAACCCTTTAAAAACATAAGAAACAAAACGCAATACTTTTCAAAAGGCTACTAAAGGTCAATATCTTACGTATATGTAATCACCAGGTACTTTAAGTTACCGTATTGTGAAGGATTGTTGATTCTTTCTAATAAAGAAGTGTGATAGTCATGAAGGCCATATCTGAATCCGGATAGTTCACGCTGTAGCCGCCTTAGAGCATCCGGGAACTTCTTGTTGTGCAAATCGATCAGCTCGGTGAGTGGTTTATAACAAGATCCTATGTTTGCTGGGTCTAAGATCAATGAGGGTGGTGCACAATCGTATGGTCCTACATTCAAGATTCCAAACTTCCTCCCTCCCATTTTATACACTTGCTGAGAAACATAATATATATCTCTCATTTTAAGTCCAAAAATTCATATATTTAAGATCAGTTTTCAATGTTAGTCTTACCTCGATCACGGCTGTCGTGTTACCAATAACAAAGTCAACGAACTTTTCTTTGGAATTGGATTGGAAAAGTGAAGAGTTTTGAAGTAAGCCATAAAATAAGTCGTTGGCTCCGATATGAAATAGATAAACAGCTCTTGATAAAATTCTCTTGGCTTCTGCATCTCCTAATTCAGTTCTCAGCCTCTTTTCAACGTTCTTGAAGCTATCTAACTGTGTTCCCAAAGGTATCACCTGGAACAGTTAATTAAGAGGCAAAACAAAGGAAATAGAGATATTTAATTAGTCAAATAACTATATCATTGGACATCGGTAAGTAATTAATAATAATTTCTACTCTTGTCAATTTCAATTATTATTTTTAATATATTCTCCTTTTTTAAATAATTTTCGCTCTAAATTTTCAATGTAACTCTTTATCAAAAATATCTAAATTATATATTCATAACCAGTAGTAGCTTTTATTGCCAAAAAAAACCAGTAATTGCTTAAAGAATATGAAATAGAACGAAATTTTAAAAATTCATTGTTTCCGTAAAGACATATTGCCATTCTTAATTATTTTTTATTATTCGCATGAAAAATATTTTAACTACATTTAGATTAAAACAGAGGTATAGATCGAGTATGAAAAATTGATGATAATTTACCGTTTGGGAAAAGGTTTCTGCCAAAGCCCCGGCACCGGCAGAAGCAAAATTAACTCCATAGGTAAATTGATTGATACCGTTGCTTGGTTGTAGATTTGGTGGGATCAACGGTAACCATGCGTACTCAGCTGTCATGTTACCGACCAGTTAAAAGTAAAATGTTTTAAAATAAAAATGAACCAAAAGAAAAAGTGTTAAAATTTTCTGTGGAATAAATAGTAAACAAAACTTTTTTATAAAGGAACATAAAAATAGCAATTGTTACCGATGAAATCGGTAATCAAACGTCCATCAGAGACTCTTCCAGTGGGGAATCTGAAAGTGGTTCGACCGTATGGCCAGAAATTAGACCGGGTTGTAGTATCGAAGTAGTTGTTGTTTCCGGCATCGAACACAGAATCTCCGAACACGAACAAAGCAGTTTGGTTTGTTACCAAATTATTATTCCCTGTGCAGTTGATTGAGCTGCTCGATAAGATTATTGTGTAGACGAAGAAGATTATCGAAATTAATCGAGAACTTGCCATATTTAATGTTGTGTTCTTTAATTATAAAAAAAAATAGATGATCTGTTTTCTTTATACAAAGCTTCTTTTGACTTATATGCATTATTGAAAAACGTTTATATTCGACAGCTTGTTTGTTTTTTCCTTCTTATTCATCATTTAAAAAAAGTACTGTTCTTGTGGTCAAGTCGTTCTCAAGCATAATTTTCAAATGCAGAAATTTAAATCGAAAAGTATCAAAATTATTATCAAAGAAACTGTTCTTTTCTATCGACATGATGTTTATCTTTTAGATAGTAAAGTATTAAAATTGACCAAGAGAAGTCTTTTTTTCTTTGGACAAGCAGCCAAGATAAATTCAATATACTTTTGTTGAACAAAGAAGTTCAAAATACTTTGCTTCCCATGCATTTTATCAAGCACAACTTCCAAAATTAATTTGATATATTATAATTTTAAGTCCAAAACAAGTATAGAGTTTACTCCAAAACTGAAAAAAAAATTAAGATAGATACTTTTTCAGTTATTAGAATGTTTTTTTACTACATAGCACTTGTGTAGAGTAACTTTTTTAGTTCTTTTTTTTAAAAAAAAATCTGATATATATATAGATAAGGATGAATTTGTGAAATAACCAAAAACAAATTGAAATTAGAAAAGTAGTAAAAAGTAAGAGAGACATAAGAAGAGTGAGGGAGAGAAAAATGATTATTTTGGTTAGTTTTTATAATATAAATTTTTTTAATAGTTATAGGATGCAATTTCTGTATATATATATGCACCCTATACTGTTTTATTTTATTGTTTTTAAAGACAATTCTACTAATGTTTTGAGCTTTCAGCCATAAGCTATTGGGAGAGTTCGTTTCCAAGTCTGGACATCTATATATGTTCAAAATATTCTCTCGTTAGCTTCATCTTCTTGTTTTTAATTTCATGTATGTACCGATATATAATATGGGTAGTGTTACTAAGATTGCTAAGAATGCAAGGAAAAAAAAACATAAACTACACTATAAAGTGGTTCATGTAATATGTTCATATTTAATTCTAATAATATTGGGTCGCAAAAAAAAACAAGGATTTTCATCCAAAAATTCTTAAATAGTCGGGTTACTAGGCAGTGCAAAGTTTTGTGTAACAAATTTCAAACAGTAAGAAGAATGACTTGGACGTTGGAACTTCGTCATATGGAATAGAGTGATGAAATTTTAACTTAAAAAATCTTAAACAATTGGATCACGATGTAACAAAGTTTTGTGGGCAGGGACTTAATTATCTAACTCAATTACTGCGAAAATTTCATAGTTAACGATCCGTCTCCAAAATCATTAGGAGAGAGACCTTGGGCTTCAGAACTTCCTCATATGGAATACAGATTTGAATCTCAGACTAATATGGCTACTATTCTCGCCGTATTAATTTCAAGTTAAATGATCAGAATATTTTTGTCCCGACGAGAGCAATAATTGTAGCCAAAAACTACGAGCAACATGTATTCATCTTACCTACATTTTCCCCCGGCACTTAAAACAAGAAGAAAAAGAAAAAATCAAGCTCGCGCGACACGTTATTATTAAAATAATAATTGTTGTATATTAGCAGAAGCTATTTTTGCAATATTAATAATAGAATCGGTGCATGAAGTTAGGCAATATTCTCCTCTCTCTCTCTCTCTCTCTCTATGGCATCTATGACGAGCAACTGTAGTTTAGCTTGTGTTCTAGGGGTACTTTTGGCATTCACACTGCTCCAGAACCCGATCACCGTCGCTGGACAAAATATCCCGGCGGTGGCTTTATTCACGTTCGGTGACTCCAACTTTGACGCTGGAAACAAACAGACTCTCACCCATGCAAACGTCCCGCAAGGTTTCTGGCCATACGGAAAATCCCGAGATGACCCTAACGGCAAACTCTCGGACGGACTCATCACTCCAGACTTCGTTGGTACGATTTTTAGCTTCTTTATATCCGAAGATTAGAATCCAAGTATAGTTTCTATAGTTTTATCTCAATAATTTACTCATGAAAATTAGCCAAGTTAAAGGTGGAATTACTTTTTCAAATCTTAATTGAAAATAAACACTTATTGTGACGCAATAAACACTTAATGTTAAAATGATCCTTACTAGTACTATAAAAGTTAATGTAATAGTATTTTCATGTATATAAAAGTTAGTGCCTAATTTCAGGGTTTCAGTTGCTACGTACTTTTCAAAACACTTTGGAAATAGATAGTTTGTGAGCCCAAGGAGATCATGTAATAAATGTGTTTTTTTTTTTAACTTTCAAAGGTTACTGCATAGTTTCAGGTTTCAGACTTTCAGCTTCACGGCGCACTTTTCAAAACAGATAGGAAAATATAAATATATGTGATTTGGCGTCACACGGAGGTCATATACTAATTGCGAATTATTTGAGAATTCTTAGTATTAAAAATGCAGCAAAATTTATGGGAATCCCGAACGAGATCCCGCCGGCGCTTAAACCGAACGTCAATGTTTCACGTGGAGCTAGTTTTGCGGTCGCAGATGCTACTCTTCTCGGAGCTCCGGTGGAATCTGTAAGTCTACTTACTTTCTTCTATTTTATTGATATTTTGTAAGACTAGTTCCTACTTAATTGTTCATAAATGATTTACCCGTATAGCAAGGGGGCTTTTGTTTTTGTTTTAGTTTCATAGAATCATCATTACATAAAGACATATAACTTAAAATCAGCAAGCTGTTCTTGAACTGCAATATAATTACGATATTGTTTTTTCTTCTTCTTTTCTTTAGTTGACTCTAAATCAACAAGTGAGGAAATTCAATCAAATGAGAGCAAACTGGAATGATGACCTCATCAAGAAGTCAGTGTTTATGATATACATCGGTGCTAATGATTACTTGAATTTCACCAAGAACAATCCTAACGCCGATGCATCTGCTCAACAAGCTTTCGTCACTTCCGTGACCAACAAGTTAAAGAATGATATCAGCTTGCTATATTCATCGGGAGCTAGTAAGTTCGTTATCCAAACCCTGGCACCACTGGGTTGCCTACCGATAGTCAGACAAGATTACAGCACCGGGATGGATCAATGCTACGGCAAACTCAACGATTTGGCTAAACAACACAACGAAAAAATCGGACCCATGTTGAACGAAATGGCTAGAATTGCTTCTGGTTTCCAATTTACCGTCTTCGATTTCTACAATGTCATTCTTCGTAGGACGCAGAGGAACATTAACTACCGTGAGTTTGTTAATTATAACTTTTTCTATTTAATATAATTATAAGCTTTGATACTCATACACAAAACCGTTAATATTTGTTATTTACTAGGGTTTTCCGTAACGAACCAATCGTGCTGCGGAGTTGGGACACACAATGCTTATGGTTGCGGTTTACCTAACGTGCACTCGAGGCTATGCGAGTACCAACGATCTTACTTGTTTTTCGATGGGCGTCACAATACCGAGAAGGCACAAGAAATGTTTGGTCATCTTCTTTTTGGAGCCGATCCAAACGTGATCCAACCGATGACTATTCGTGAGCTCGTGGTTTACCCAGTCGATGAATCTATGCGTGAGGTTTGGTTACCACCAACAACGTCAGCCACCGTCCAAGCCACCGACGCTAGCTCGTCATCAAACCGCGGTTACGAGTTCTACTGAGTCAATATATAAATCAATCGGGGTTTCACTACAAGGATCAGATTAAACTAAAATCGGAATCATAAAAGACAGTTTGCAACGTTTTTTGTTGTTTCCCCCTATAATAAAAGACAGCTCTTGCAACTTACAAGGTATTGGACTGATTCGAGAGTCAATCATTGATCGGCATTTATTCTAATTAGTAAACCAAAGTCTAAAGCCAAGATTTATTTACGAAGAATTATGGGTATTATATATATGATGTATCTAGAGAAATCTTCAACAAGTATCATTAGAACTATCCTCCAACATGTATGATGTATCTAGGGAAATCTTCAACAAGTATCGCGAAAAATAACTTATCCTACGTAAACACAATGTCAAATGTTTAAATGATTATCAATTATATTGAAACAAAAACAAATATTTTGTTTTATCTATTATTGAAACAACACCGATGTTGACTCTATCATGTACCTGCAGAATTAAATTTGGGTCATATACGTATATCCACATTTATTGGTTGGACTACCATAATTATGGTATAAGTTTTCTGGTCGGACTACCATATCTGAAAATTCAACTTTTTGTGTATCAGTTTCAAATTTTTTGAAACATAATTTAAATCATTATGTATGGGGTGAGCCCGGTCGATAATGATTTAAATTACCATCTCCACTATATTCTCAGTGGTTTCCTACCCACCATAATCGTTTTAAACCCTTGAAAACACAAACACAAGGATCAATGTTGTCCATAATAGTTGAAACTTTAGCTAGTCTTTTTATTTTCTTGACTAGAAACTTTAGGATCAATCTAGTTGATAACCAAAATAACTTTCTAACTAAGCACTCTTACTCTTTTTAGTAAAAACAAAACACAACACAAGGCAAAAAGTTTCAAAAACTATATACGCCCAAGTTTTATTTCTTTTGGATAAAAATACGCCCATGTTCAAATAAAGCTTTGAAATTATACGGTCTTCCCAATGATCTGCATGTTGTGCACAGGGCTAGATATTATTATGAGATTAATGTATTGTATCCATTATATATTCTTAATGTGATTTGGAGAGGATGTATATTGAAATAATAATATATATTATTGTAATATTTATTTTGATATACTATTTTATTACTAAAATAAGATAACTATTTAGATTTAACATTTAATCATATATTATATTACATAAAAAAATTATTAGAAATTAATATTTTTTTTAGGATCTTATCAACCACAATAATTATTATACACTTGATTACATATGATCATATAGAGATTAGTTACTAAAAATATTTTTATAGTATATTAATTATTATATATCTTTTCTCATATTTATTTCATCTTAAAATTTATTAAAAAAATATGTTATTTGTAATAAAAAATAGTTTTAGATATTTGTATAAATTTTAAGATTTATTAGTTTAATCAAGTTTATAATTTACTCTAAATCTCATAGTTTAAGTGATAAAATTAGAAAAACTTATTAAGGGAAAGTTAGTTTAATACACTTTATATATTCTGAAAACTAACCTATATTTTCAAAATTTGAAAACTAAATTTCTAATTAAATAAAATCACAATATCATCATCATTTTAAATTTTGAAAACAAAAATATATATATTTTTAAAAATGAATTTAACATATATCTTAAATGTTTATATTTTAGATATGATCCAATTTTGGAAAATAAATATATTTTCTAAAAAACATGTCTAAAAATAGATCATATTAGTTTAATAGATATCTCACTTGCTACATATTTTTAAAAAATAATTCAAAAATATTATTATATCTTTATCATCAATCAACTAAAATCTGTATATATATTTATATCACTACATGCACATCTCAATTATAAATATAAATATATTTTTCCATCATAAAGTAGATTGTCTGTAACTATTTTCTTAGCATGTTTTTTTGTATTTCGTATATGTAACTACTGATATTTTTTATATAATAATTTTTGCAAAATCATTTTTTTAAAAAACTTTTTGTGATAAATATAGGGGTTTATCTTCCAATTTCGATTTCTTGCAGTTTAAGTAACTAAAATTGTAGTTATATAAATTTCCTTGAAACTTATAGTTTTCATATTATAACGAAGATTCATCAATTCTTATTATTTGTAGCATAAAGAACATTACAAATAAGACTAGACAAGACGGTGACGTCGTCGTCTCTTATTTTCATACTTGTCTATACATATGTACAGATTCTACTTCAACTCAAACAATGTTTTAAGATTATAAGGTCTGGTAACATTAGACGGTCCACTCCATATAAGCTCTGCAATCTGTCGATGAGCTTTCTCCGTCAAATGAAATGAATCGAAAAACAAGTATTCCCTAACATCCTCGCATAATTCATAACCTTGTGATAGTCCCAAAACTCGGCCTCCACAAGTATTGATTCCTCTCAATGGTCCAGTCCCACAACATGCCTTCTTTCCTTCCTTAAACCCTTCAAACCAATACAAAATAGAAATTAATTAGAGGTGTCTTACACAAATAATTACATGTAATCATCAAATGAGTTGATATACCGTATTTCAAAGGATTGTTGATTCTTTCGGATAGAGAAGTGTGATAATCGTGAAGGGCGTATTTGAATCCAGATAGGTCACGCTCCAGACGTTTTAACACATTAGGAAACTTCTTGTTGTGCAGATTGATCAGATCAGTGAGTGGCTTGAAACAAGATCCTATATTTGTTCGGTCTACAATCAATGAGGCTGGTGCACAATCATACGCTCCTATATTCAAGAATCCAAACTTTCTTCCTCCGATTTTATATACTTCCTAAGGACGCAGAAACTCAGTCTCTCATTTTCAAACATACAAACATAACAACAAAAACAGTTTTGAGATGAATTTTATCAATATGAACTTTACCTCGATCATGGCAGTTATGTTACCTAACACAAAATCGGTGAGTTTCTCCTTGGAATTGGATTGTAAAGTGGAGGAATTTGCAAATAAGGAAGGATAAATATAGTCGTTGGCTCCAATATGAAATAGATAAACAGCTCTTGAGAAGACCCTCTTGGCCTCTGAGTCTCCTAACTCAGATCTCAATCTCTTTTCAACGTCTTTGAAGTTATTTAACTGTGTTCCCAAACTTATCACCTTTATAGTCATTTTTTCCAAAACATTATTATTGTCACCGATTTTTATGTTGATGTAATAAGCTATCAAGAGATTAACAAATCTATATTATTATTAATTTACCATTCCGGGGAACGTTTCAACCAAAGCTCCAGCACCACCTGAAGCAAAATTTACCCCAAAGGTAAATTGATTGTTACCGTTGCTTGGTTGTAGATTTGGCGGGATTAACGGTAGCCATGCATACTCAGCTGCCACGTCAGCAATCAGTTAAATTGAAAAATTACCGAGGGAAATAATAACAAACAGAATCGAACACATTAATTTGTTAGCGTTACCGAGAAAATCAGGAATCAAACGTCCATCAGAGATTCTTCCGGTGGGGGATTTGAATGTTGTTTGACCGTACGGCCAGATATTAGACTGGAATCTAGAGAAAGTATCGATGTAGTTGTTATTACCGGCGTCGAACAGTGAATCTCCGAACACGAACAGAGCAGCTTGGTTTGTTACGATATCGTTGTTAGCTTTGCAGTTGATGGTAACGATCGATAGGACTATTGAGTAAATCAAAAAGATGATTGAAACTAAGCGAGAGCTTTCCATGTTGAAATGTTGTGTTCTTGGTATTATTGTAAATATTCTGTTTTAATTATATATAAACAAGTGATCGTTACATGTGGAAACTTCGTCTAAAATATTTTTTTTTATGTTGTAAGCTTTGACTATATCATATATGCTTCCCTACTCAAGGAAACGTTTTCTTTTAAGAATATTTTTGGCTGTTTTCATCTGGTCAAATTGTTTCACTTTGAATAAGAACTCGAAATGCGATTTTATTAGTAAATGTGTGATTTTATGATAACATCTCCTTTACCTACTCATTTTTGTTATATTTCCGGCTAGTCAAAAGGTGATTTTCAAATTGTTGTGGATATCTTATAAATCTATTGAAATTTACGTCATCAGATAGAATATATAAAAATATAAAATTATGTCTTGTTGTTTAGCACAATTGAGTAATGACATAGCAAGTGCGACGTGGAAGAAAGCTATGAACGGGCGGATGCTGTTTCTTGTGGATCACTCTTGTGAATGTCGTCAGTGACAGTCACTCGAACAGAATACAATAGAATATTCTTCGGGCTGCATGCCATCGGAAAGGGGTACTACACAGATATGATTCGATCAATTCAATTTTTTTGCATCTTGTAGAAACCATAAAGCAATATATTCAGTGATTTTGAGTCTAGAAAGAGAAAATTACACCTAATTTTCCCTTCCAGTTTATTACTCCCTATCACCATCTCTTTAGCAATGCCTATAAAACCGAATTCCTCTGATCTAACATGAGCATCAAAGAAAAAACATCTTATATTGATTCTTACTAACCTTAAGAATGATAGAGAAATTAAGTAAAAAACTTTTATTGACAACTTAAAGGTAATGAGACTTTTAAAATTAGTAGATATTATATGTGGAACTGTTAATTAAGAAACTATACGGCCTTTTAGTTTATTATAATTGTCGACAAACTAAATTTGTAAAATATTGGATAAGGAATCGAAGAGGCACCAGTTTCTTCACAATGGTCGACTTTAGCTTAGACTACGTTTTCCAAAGCAGCTAAAAGAATAAATGATATCATTATGGAAAAAAAATCAACAAATAAATTCTCTCAAACGTCTACATTCTACAAAAAGACACCGAAGAGTCTCATGTGAGAAATATATATTCAAGTAAAAGTTGAATCTACTCTTTCGTAGTAGTAGCTTTTATGAATGTAAAAGTTGGATCTCCTCTGGTCTCATTTCCATTTTGTTTAGCCTTTATATCTTCCCTTAATTTTTTTATTAGTTCATCTAGCAAAATGGAGTGCTCTATCAAGATTGTGGATGGAATGACAACGATCAGCATAGGCGCCGATAACTCCAAAACCATCAACCTCAAAATCCACGAAGACCAAACCCATCGATACATTGGGCAGGACCTTCCTCACAGTGATGTCATGCAGGCTTCTAAAAAAACTGTGGATGGAAAGCCCACTATTAACCTAGAGGCGGATTGTTCCAAAATCATCGACCTTAAGATCAGTGATGACCCAACAAGTCGAAATCATGGTCAAACCATGCAGGTTTTTATAAAGACTGTGACAGGAAGGGTCATCCCATTGAAGTTGGTAGGCGCTGACACCATCCATAACGTGAAGGCCAAATTCCAGGATAGAGAGGGCATTCCGCCGCACCAGCAGATACTTATCTATGCTGGCAAACAGCTTGAGGATAGTCGCACATTGGCTGACTACAACATCAAGAATGATTCGACGCTTCTCTTGATTCTGCGTCTTTAAGGCTGGTGGCGATTTTGGTATCTGATGTTGTTCGTGCTTCTCTTTTTCTTTGTATGACCTATGTTAACAAGGGGATATATTGAAGACTTTTTGTATCTTGTTTTGTTGAAGTTTTCATTTTTTTTCTAGGTTTACTTATCTTCGTGATTTATGCCTCACTTCAATTGCTGGTTGTGTTAGATTGGTGTGGTTTATTCATTCTTCTTTATTTGATCGTTAGAATTATGGGAAGTAAGCGTTCCATAGTGTACATAATATATACACGGAAATGGAAGAATAGCATGTGTTGATCTAGCCCTGAATGGTTGGATAGTAAAACTGAATGTAATAACTGGAAGAAAAAGAACATTTATGAACCAAAAAATGGTTTACCAACCAAAAAAAAAACAAAATATCCTTGTATATTAGTGAGCATACATTCGGATTAAGGAATCTGAAATAGTTTGTTGATATTGTACGGGCCAACCACTAGAGAATCTGACATGTGCCCGCCATTCCAAATTAGATTTGCAAATTGCTTATAAGTATTTTGGGTGAGATGAAATGAATCCCAAAAAACATAATCATTAGGATTCTCACATAATTTGTATTCCTTCACTATTCTCTTGCCTCCACAGCTGAATACTCCTCTCCACTTCCCTGTTCCACAACATGCTTCTTCCCCTTCTTTAAACCCTTTAATTCAAAACATAAGTAAGGAATACAATTGTGAAGACACGTTTTATTTTTAAAGGGCCATTTAATGAATATTCTCAATGAATCCAATATCAAAAATCCCAACAAAATTAACGGAGTACACACTTACCAAACTTAGAAGGATGATGCATCCTGAGTCGAAGACTTTTGTTCATGTCAAAGAGAGAGAACTTAAAGCCCTTGACTTGTCTGTGCATCTTGAACAAGAGATTCGAAAGAGCTTTGTTATGCATGCTTGCCAATCTTGAAGCATCTCTTAAGCAAGAACCATTCTTCGGTTTTAGTATCCGTAAAGCCGGAAAACAACCCAAATCTGGCACATTCAAGAACCCGAATTTCCGTCCTCCAATCCTGTATATTTCCTGTTCCAAAACCATATATATATAGAGTAACATGAATGCAAAAGAATCACTCTTTCGTTTACATGGTGATGATTGATGATGATGAACTTACATGGATGAATGCAGTCAAATTACCAATGACAATGTCTACATGTTGAGACATCGAAATGGAAAGAGAGTGATTGGTCAAGAAAGGGCTTGAGTAGTCATTAGTCCCAATGCTTATCAAATAGACAGCTCGTGAGATTCTCTTCCTGCTTTCTTCTTTACCAAACTTTCTCCTCCACAATCTCTCCACTTTCTTATAGTGATCCAATTGTGTCCTCAAACTTATCACCTTAATTATGATAATTATTAGGAATTGGTCACCACATTGATTCACATAGAATAATACACCTCACCTACTCTCAAGTTATAAAATTAAGTTGTCCCAAATAAGTAAGTGAATAGTACATATATTCTAATTTAACAAGTATTATAATAATGGAATCTGATTATATGTTGTCAAATAAAGCATGTAAAAAATACAAAACAAACGTAAGTGGGACCAAACAAATAATTACATCTTTAAGAAAATCATTCAACTAATTTAGCCATAATAATCGGGTCAGAACTCAAACCTAAAAACGCACTTCTGTATGAAATCATCTAAAGTAATATTCTAATATTTAAAATTGAACTTCAATCAAATTTCTATATCAAATCAATCATAACGAACTTCCATGTGCCTTCAATGTACGACAAATAGATTTATGTGTATATAGCCATATAGGTACCCTACTTAATGCAAAAATATAATTTCAAAACTATTGAAAAATCCAAATAAAATAAAAAATATGAAAAAGCTAAATACGTACCGAACCTTGGAACGTTTCTACAAGAGCACCAGCTCCAGCAGATGCAAAGTTGACGCCGTAAAGCTTCTTTTGACTATCTCCCGGTTCCAAAAACGGCGGAATTAACGGCAACTTCGCATATTCCGCTATCATTAACGCACATTTCCGTCAATATAATATATTTAAATAGACCAAGAGTAATTATAAAATGATGACAAATATATAAAATCTTTTGTTAAAAGTCTAAAAGATATATAAAATCATCTCACCAATGAAATCGGAGATGAGACGACCGTCGGAGAATCTGCCGGTGGGGAGGCCAAAGAAGGTTTGACCATAAGGTGGAAAGTTGGCTTGGTCAAGTGTAGTGGTATTTATGTAATTGTTGTTTCCTGCATCCAAGAAAGAGTCTCCAAAGATGAACAAGGCCGTCACATTGTTGTCACCGTCGTAAGAAAATTTTGCTGCGGATTTTCCGGCGAGAAAGAGAATGTTTGAAGAGAAGACAAAGAAGAAGAAGAAGACGAACGAGGAGGAAGAGAAGGAGATGGGTCTTTTTGTGACTTTCTTCATCAATGCTGACTCTCTCATTCACCACAAAATGTCTATAATTAAGACTCGTGTATGTGCTTGTGCAAGCACGTATATATAGACCAAATTATTTGCCTTTTTAGTCGTCTAACTTGTAGGCATGTCGACAAGACTATGGAGATATTCATAATATATCAAAATGTGTCTCCACACTTGTATACAAAATGACTTTCTAAAGAAGTCAAATGTTTGGATCTTTTTTTAACTCCAAATGGTTTGTACCACCGTAAGATAATTTGTTATTTTGTTTATTCACTATAAAAGGAGAACAAAAATGTTAGGTCTTACTTTTTTCTTTAGGTCATGCACCATAATACTTAATTTGGATTAATTAGAGTTTGATAGTGACACAATGACTATAGTGACTAAAAAAGAGATTTATCAAGTATTTCTTTCTCTTTTGCATAAGTTGCTTTTCAAAGACAATCAAATTAATCAAATTTCCGGATAAAGGAACTACAAATAAAATTTTCGTCCCTTTCTTTTGAGAATACATGTTTGGAACTTAACTACCAACAATGCATAACTGCAAAAACATAGATATTTATATCTGTGTTAACAAATACAATAAATACATACGATGCAGAATTCTATTACAGATGGGTGAAAAAGACGGAAAGAAGCAGAAGTGTCCAGAAGAGTGATTTTGGTGTCTCATAAAAAGAGGGTCACGAGAAAGTCACTAAACTCACCAGTTACCCACTTGCAAAGAAAGTGCAAACCTTTAGATTCTTCTGTCGTTAACGACGTCGTTTTCTGGCGTTTTCTCTCTAGATTCATTGTATGAAATAAAAAGACAAAAGTGGCTCATTTTTCTAGGCAATCAATGTGATTCCTTAATAGTACACACGCAATCTCACCGGTACGCAATCTCAATGTGATACCTGTCACATTACGATAACCGGTACTCGCTTTTTCCTCCGGTTAGATTCTTACATATTAAACCAAAGCATCCAGTAAGACAGCAGAGATGTTCAACATATTAACTTATGACAGACAATGTTAAAGAAGTTTTGGACCAACAAAGTAACAAGACAATAACACAAGCGAACACAAGATTCACCAGAAACGAGTTCGAAATATTTTTAAAACAAAAAAAGAAAACTACAGAAACTCCTACTAAAATCAAGCCTCTATATAAACTTCATCACACCCTTATTAGCATGGAAAGAGATAGAAGCGTATGGTTCTTGCAATGCAAGCAAAGCTTCAGGTGTCTTATAACCATTCCCAAACAGCAACTCCTGAGAGAAACAGAGACAACAAGAAGATGAAAACAAAGTAACAGATTTTTAAAAAAATTGGAGGTTTAAAGGAGATGATGCTGATGCTGATGATGCGGGAAAGTCACTAACATGCAGTCTTATTTACATGAAAATGGATCTCTTTAGAAGACTCCTCCAATCATGGAATCGATCTCATCAATGCTCCACAGGTCCATAGGGTTTGCAGCATTGTCCTGAGTCACCACAGCATCTCCGTTGAGGAAATCAAGTGAAGGGTCCCATTCAGTGTTGTTGAAAGGTGTCTCAAAATCCATGGACTTGAGCTTCTTAGCTGGATTAGCTTCCTCGACGAATAGAGCAGAGTTGTTGTTGTTGATAAACGCAGAAGAGATCTCAGGGGTTATTGGAGCTTGATCGCTCCAACCAAACTCAGAACAACCGAATGAATTACTACCCTGGTCTGAGCTGAAATACTGATTATAACCATTACCACCACAACCTGCATCAATGGAGTTTGTCAACCCACCAAACTGATTGTTGTTGTTGTTGTTCAGTTGCTGTTTCTCCTCCATGAAACACATATTGTCAAAGGAGTTGTCAAAGTTCTGAACCAAAGCTGGATTTGGAATAGGATTAGCCACTGGTTTCTGAGGACTGGACTTCACAGTGCGTTTCTGAGAGAGGTTAGGGTTTTCCTCTGGGAAATTCACCTTAGCTTTGGATCCACGGATCCTTCGTGCAGCAACATCGTAAGCTCTTGCAGCTTCCTCAGCTGTTTTAAAAGTTCCAAGCCAGATTCTAGCACCTTCCTTTGGATCACGAATCTCAGCAGCCCATTTTCCCCAAGGACGTTGCCTTATCCCTCGGTACTGATTCTTCCTCTTCCTCTTCGCAGATTTCTCAGCTTCCCCATGACAGTCACCAACTTTCTTACCAAAACCTGACAAATAAACAAAAGAGAGCTCTTAGATGAGAGTCTCACCTAATACAGAACACAGAACCATAGGCATAACGATATCCACGAACAGATGTTTCCAAAGAACAAAACTTTCAGAGATTCTATGAAAGATATAACTCTAGCTCATAAACCAACAAGGTCAAACTAAGTTCTCAAGAGCTGAGAAACCTAAAAGCTTCAATCTTTACACTAAAGCAACCATCTTTGATAAACCTTGATCATGTGAGAGACATTCAAACATAGTCAAAGCAAAGCTACAAGAGGATTTACCAGCAGTGGCGGCAGAGACGACAGGTTTAGGAGTGGCGGTGAAGACAAACGGTTTGGCATCGGCGAAGACATCACCGACATCAAAACCATCATCGCAGTCGATAGAGGAATCATCATCCTTGAAGCCTTGGAAGTCAGCCTCGAACTCATCGTCAAGATCAAAGAAACTCGAACGTTTCTTCAAGCTCTTCTTCAATCCCTTCACATTCTTCTTCAGATCCGGCCAGATGAACTCGCTTGTGACGCGGCGAGACCTCGGCGGCGGAATGAAATCGGAGATTATAGCTCCTCCACACATGGCGGTTTGACACAAAGCGTTAGGGTGTAAAATGCTCAGAAACAGAAACTTAGCGGCGAAATGTAAAATTAATTGATTCTTTGGGGGGTTTTATGTTTTGTTTCTTTCTCTCTCTCTCTTCTCTCTCTTCTCTCTCTTCAGCACTTTGCTTTGTTCTTCAGACAGACATTGTAAGAGAAACGCGCTTCTTTCAGCTTAAGATGAAGATAGTACGATGGTTATTTACTATTGTACCCTAAATTTAAAGTACTAATTACGAATGCTAACCTTCTACTGTACATTCATTAACTCTAAATTTAATAACCCATGGATTTAGGATTGGGGTAAGTTCAAAGTATATAGGATTAAATTTTTCGTCCTATTTGACTGCTTGTATAAACATTGTCTCGAAGCTTTTCTTACCTAACGTTAGTTGAATTTTTCATTATGTCAATTTCCTTTTTACTTTGTTTTAACGTGAGTTCGAATGTAACGAATTTTATTCAACCTTTTGATAAGTTAGATCGAGACAATTTGATTTTTTTGTTTTCTCAACACTATATAATAAAATGATGATTTTCAATTTTCTCAACACTCAGAATAATTTTTATGATGTAATTATTGGTTAATTTATAGGCAATTTAATTATATGTACTTTAAATAGTTTTTTGGTTTGATTCTGATCAAAGTGAAAGGATTTTGTACTAGTAATTTAAAAATACTTGTCGATATTAAAACTTATCATGCTGTATTATAATTTTTAGTTGAGAATCTATGTATTAGATTTAACTTTCAATTATTAATTATAATATACAGTAAATAGTAACCTAATAATTGCAAATGAAAATAAATGGATGGCATTGAAGCACATGTTTGACTGATTTGCGGCCTTCCAACTAGTGATCAACTTTTCCAGTTTTTCCTAATTAGGTAGCTAGATAACTGTAGTTGTCAAAATAAATTAAAAGATTTATTTAGAGATTTCTCTAGATGTATAATGTATGAATGGGCAAATGGCTATAAAATAAACCAATTACTGAAAACTGTAAGTATACGACGACGTCACATGGCATGGGGCTAAAATCGTAAAAGTAGAAAGAGAACATTTATGAATATACGTGTGCAGTACACGTACGTTTTTTAAGCCTTTTGGAGCAAGTTGATACCTGATAGGATTGGGTTTTTATGACAAGCTTTTTGTCGTCTTATGACAAACAAAAATTATTAACAGTTCGTTGTCGCCTTGTTATATACTCTAATGACTTAATGACGCATTCGAATCCATAAAACTTCTTTGATAATTCGTTCACTCAAGGTAAATTGTTAGGTCAAACTATCGGTAATCATAGAATTGGGTATTCAGCGCTTATGCACTTATCAAAAGATCTATATTAATATTTTCTATTGTAAAATATATTTTCCCCCCCGGTACACTATGATATAGTTTGATTATGATAGATCCAATGCAACTATTTACAATTTGAGATATTAAACATACGTGCATACTGTACAGTTGTACTAGTAACAAGGTAACATCCAATGTATTATTGAATAGTAAAATCAAAATTGAGAACGCAAAGATGGGCTAATAAAAGATGTAGGGTCATAATCTGTTTTCCCGGTGATTGAGACAAGTTCCTAATTTAGTTAATCTTATAAAGACAGTTGATGATTCATGGTGCAATTATTATTATAATTATTATTATTATTATTTATAAAAAAATTCAGGTTTTATTATTTGTTTCACTATTTAACTATACCAATTATGTATACAGTATAGTTGGTTCTGGACTACATCTTAATAGTTTTAGTTTTATTCCAAGATAACCAAATCAATTCCCTTAAAACTTAACTTAGCTTCTCAATAATCAAAACTTGCATACAGCTTAACTTCTTGGGCCGATTCACTCAACTAGTGGGCTTAACAGATCGAGTTCCACATTTGCATTTAGTTTAACTTGTTGGGCTTTTAAATTGGGCCGATTTCAAAATGGCCGAGACTTGCGTGACACCGAAAGCAGTTGACCTATGATATCAGAACTGAGGAGGAATAAACTAATAATTCCAACTTTAATATTGTAAGCTGGTCCCAAAAGTCAGTAGATATTTAACACGTGACTAAATCAACTGTTCATATCTTCAGACCAAAGTTTGTGTCTGTCCATACATAAACAAATATCTCCATGTATGAAAACAAATCGAATCATAAGGATTTTCCACTAAAAATATATATTTTATCCACTTCATATCCGTCATGCCGAGATGGCGAGATTCAATCTAAATAAGATATTTGAATAAATCATAGTTGGTTGTGATTACTATCTCACTAATTAAATGTTCAACTGCAAACAATCTGACATTTCCAATTTTCTATATATATAATAAGTATGTCATCCCACATTCCCACCTAAGATCACCATATATATAAACCATCCAATTAACATTTGACAATGGACATACAATTTAATTAACATATATCTATAGATGTATTATTAATAAGTTGTCGAAACATAAAAAAAAGACTGCGTAATTACTATTTAGTGAAGAGGATAATTGGTATTAAGGGACTATAAATAGCTGGCGTCGCCGCCGGATATCATCCAGCAAATTCTCTCTTTTTCCAGCGCCGGAGTTACAACAACGTCTGTAAGAAGCCAGCATCGTCTTCGTGGAAGCCTCTAGTTCTTTCTTGTCATCGATAAGAATCTGACTTTCTCTACACTCTCTACTACAAAATCCCAAGTCTCCTCTGTGTTTACAAAACAAATAAAAAAAGAACAATTCAGACACAAACAAAAACAAGTACAAATATTTATAAATGGGTTTCATGATCTGATCAATCATATGATTAAGGTTAGAGAAATTCGTACCTGTACATGTAAACATCTTTGTCTTGATGGAGCTGTTTTAAACAGAGATGACATGTTTTGAGGAAACAGTGCTCTGAAATGTTTGGATTGGACCTGTTTGGTCTCAGTGAAGATTTGATCACTATGTTGTTTAGTTTTTCTTTAGAATCTGTTGTCACAAGTTGCAATCCAACAGAGGGTTTAGTCATTTCTCTCTAGGGATTGAAAATCTAAGCACAGAAAGAGAGAAGAGATGAAGTGGAAGACAAAGGCGAATTTGGGAATATATATATAAAAGAGAAAATTAACTGTATTGTCTGTAGAGTCATGTGTTTTTTATGTCTCACTTAAAATGTGGGATTTGACCTTTTTCCGACGTGGACCTTTTTTCTTGTCGGAAATTACTACTTTACTATTTGTGTTTTACTTTTTAAAGTACATATATGTTCTCAAGAAATATATTTCAACTAGCAATTAGCAAATAACCTCTGAAATCCAATATCATACTGTTGTTGACAAACACTTTGCCAAATCCTAGGGCGCCTTTCAGAATATATTCGTTATTTTTTAATTGTTTTCGTGTTATATTCTAAATTCCAAAATAATTTTACCTTCACTAATGTTTTAAGAATAATTTTCTCTTTTTCACCTTCATTGACATTGGTGTGGTAGCAAGAAAACGTGTTTTGTGAATCCTTACATCGCCACGTTAGCTTTGGGACTACAGTAACTTACGACCGAGCATTAAGATAATAATTAATTACCAACTTTCATTCTGTCACGTTTCTCATGCTTTCATTTTCAAAACATCATATCATATAATAATGTTTCATGTTTACACTTATGTAAACAACTAAACATTATAGGTCATATATCACTTCACTACAATAACTGCAACTTTTCTGTTCAACTGTTTAATAAGCTAATAAAGAATCTAACTTAGAATACACTTTTTATGTAGTTAGAAATCTAGAAAGAAAAACCAAGAATGAATTATAGTAACAAAAATTTAAAAAGTAGCAATATTCATCCTCAACTATGATGATTGTGAGTTAGCAAATACAAGACTGATACTTTTTATGAATTTATTTGCTAAGTTCTAACAAGTTTTTTTTTTTTTTTTAATTGTTTTTAAGCTAGTTGTTGTACACAAAAAGCTTTTTATGAACCCAACTTCTAATCAAGATTATAAAGTTAAAAACCCGCAATAATTATAGTATATATTATACTATCGAGACTTGAGAGAATTTTTTGTCACAATCTCTCTCACACACCAAAACTTCTGCATAAGCAGTAGAATCAAAAAATTGGTGTTTTATTTTTTTTATACAAAGAAATGAAAGTTCACACACGAGATTTAGGAGCAAATAATAAGAAGACAGCTACTCTTTACTCACAAATAAAGCTGAATTAGCTCATCGCTTACTACAGATGGAGTGAGAACACCAAGATCAGTGAAGAGCATAGTCAAGTACTGAGGTGGAGTGTAGTCTCTCGCAGATCTTTCTACCTCAACCTTAGGAGGCACAGGAACACCGAAATCGATAGGTCGCAAGGCCGGTTCTAAGTCCTTTTGATCCAACGGGTAGAGACGTGCAAACTGCAAGAAACAACAAAATAAGATGATGAATCACAGTGTTTCTCCAACCACATTGAAAGTGTTAAAGCTTCGAACCTTGTAACTCTCTGCAGCTACATAGACTGGTTTATTCATACTGTGTGCAACGAGGGCAATTTGGTAAGTACCCATCATGTTAATTATTCCACCACTTTCGACTACTCCGTCAGCTCCAACAAACACCATGTCTACTTCGTCCATGCTATAGGCCACAGCTGAATCAATCAGAAGCTTCACTGGAACATCTAGCTTTGCAAGCTCGGTAGCTAGCAGCACACCTGTTTTAACTGGCCTTCCCTCTGAGATTTTGAGTGCAACGGAAATGCAATTCTGAGTTAGTGAAATCGGAATGAAATGACGGATCAGTCTCAAAGTTTAAAAGAAAGGCACCTGTGCACAAAACTCGAAAGAGTTTCTTGTTTTGAGCTGCTGTCTTTAGTATTTCGAATACAACCCTGGAGAACCCATGAACCAGTATGGTACACCCATCAAATATGAAATCTTGACTAAGCATTGCAATTATCTTTCGGGCCTGGAGACAAACAAATACGCATTCCTGTTCAAACTCTCCTTCTATTTCACCAATACATCTCTATCTTTCTACACAGCTACCATCTAAGAAACCACTGACCTTGCATGATATTTCTCCGAATTTCTCAGCACGTCCAAGCACGCGGGATTTTGCTGAATTGAAATCCTCAAATTCTAACGCAGATGTTCGAGTCACATAACGCATGAATAGATCACATCCAGCTGTTAAGGATATAGAAGTTGTGTCCCATGACTGCAAAGTGAAGATAAATCACACATTTTTAGAGTTCAACGAATCTTCCACCATTGAAAAATACAGCCTAAAAGCTACAAGATGAGCAGGACTCAGATATATATCTGCATCTCCAAAGAGAATATAGCCTCGCAGAAGATCTCACAGAACACAATGCCAAGAAGATATTCACAATTCTACAAGAAGATCTCATATAGACTCAGAGCAATGCACCCATCAAAACTACCCATTTACGCCACAAGCTAACACCTCAATACTAAAGCTACAAACCTAAAAGCAGATTCTTTAGAGAAGCCAAAGACTCAATAAGCAACGAGCAACCCAAATTCCCAAGAAAGACTCAAATAAGCTACAAGATGAGCAGAACTCAAAATATAACTCTGCATTCTCCAAGACTCTAAAGAGCATATGGCCTCGCAGAAGAAGTAAACTATAACCAAGAAACTCACAGAACGCAATGCCAAGAAGAATTCACAACTCTACAGACTCAGTGCAATGCCACGATCACAACAACCATTTACGGCCCAAGCTAAAACCTAAATTAACGTCAGGGCATGAAGCAATGCTAAAGCTACAAACCTAAAAGCAGAATCTTTAAAGACTCAAACCCAAATTCCCAAGAAAGACTCATACTTTCAATGTATCAGAAGCTTTCTTGAGTTCAATTTCGAGTTCCATCATAGTAGTCGCTTCGCTAGCCCTAATAACAGCAGCAAGAGCACGAATCGCCGCAACAGCCTCAGCTAAATCAGGCTGCTGTCTCCAACTGTTGAATTCCTCAATCACGCTAAAGGGTCTCTCCGGTACGGAACCATCCGAGTAACCTTCATCTGGATGACGAAGAACAGCGGCTTGTGCTTGTTCTAACCAATCGTTTGTCACGATCCCATGGTGAGCCGCTCGTGTTTGGTAGTACGCCGAGATTGGGTTAGGGTTAGGGTTAGGGTTTTCATCCGTCATTGAAGCAGAGAGTGGAGGAGGAGAATCAATCGACGGTGTTAGAGAAATGGGTTTGTTGTTCTGGTGCTTGTCGAGTATGAACGACGCCGATCTTTTCCACATTTTGTGTCAAAATCCAAACTTTCAAGCGAGAGAGAGAGAGAAAGAGAGAGACTTTGGGATTTATGCTTTGTAATGATGTTTTAATGAAAACAGTTTCTTCTGGGTCCTTGAATATTTGTGTATTATCATTAACTGCACTAAATTTACAAAAGAGTCAATCTCACCCACCCCCTCAAAAAAATGTTTTTAATCACAATTTACATTTGAGAAGACCGTAAGCTGTAACGATACCCATAATGAAAGAATGATCTACTTGTGGCTCTACTATCATTGTCAAGACATCTTCTCCAAAATCTAAACCATTGATACCCGATTGTTTCTTTTTGATTTCTGCCATTAATCTTCCTGATCCATCCTCAATTGTGAAACCTGATCCTTGGTTTACAATCTTATAGCTAGATTGTTGTTGATTATCATCATCTCTGCTGGATCCCATTGTAACTTTGCAAGAAGAAGATGAACCTCTTGGCCAAATCTTGAAGTTCTTTTTTAGTTGAAATTTTGTACCGGTTGAGTTATGTCCTTCCCAAGATTTGTATAGTCCTAATTTCTGTAGACACAAAAACGGAAAGTTAGTCTCAAAAAGGAAAGAAAAACTTATTTGTTTTATCAAAACGTGACATTAGATGAAAAAGTTTTATTACCTTTTGACGTAACGTAAACAAGACTTCTCCGTATAGGTCCATAAGGGAAACTTCACTGCAGCTCTTGATATCATAATTATCCACTCGATAGATTAAGTTTCCCTTGGAATCAAAAACTGTACAGCCTTTGCTATGGAACACCAGAGATCTCATCCAAATCGTGAAACTCTCTTGCTCCGTCGTCAAGTACGGCGAACTCTTGTTTTCTCCGGCGCTGGAGTCAACCGGTGGTAATGCTTGGACAGGATGAATCTGCACCATGTTCTTCGCCTGACAAACCCAAGTACTGTCGTTGCTATGTCTTTGCATATATTGAAAAACTTTTATGTTGAGCACTGATTGATAGTATATGTCCTCTTCTCGTATTTATACTTACTAGTTATATGTAATAGTTACGTCTATGGTTATGATTAAAAAAGGATATATACGAAGGTCTTACATCCACATGTTCAATGTGAGATACGACCAATAATACGAAAAAACAATTATTTATCGACGTTAGCTATTTAAAATATTATAGATACGCGTATATATACATGTAGAAAGGTCGTTCTCACGTGGATAGTGTGAGATTCGAATAATAGATAAATGCATGTAAATAGTTTCAGTTATTAGTTATTATATTCGTTTTGTTTTGGCTTTACAATAATTAGTTGAGACTTGAGAGCAATGAGAGGCTAGAAGTTAGAACTGGTCTTTGGTTTTGGGCTCATCGGATTTGCATTATCCTCCTCGCTGGTGAATGCTGACAGTTTCTTGGAATTATACTGCACACAAACAGTTATCCAAACAGTTGAATATGACTAGCAGATTAACTGTTGTTTATCAAGTTTTATTTATTTTTTCCTTCCTATTTGCAAATAAACTTGTCGAATGTACTTTCTGATTCAGAGAAAATTAGCAATTTTTTTTTTTCTTCGCATACAAAAATTTAATAAAATTAGCTGTCACAGAAACGCTTTCGGACAAATGTTGTTTCTTGTTACCATTTATACCAGTTTACTAGTAGGATCAGTGATCACTTTTATGGGCCTTTACACTCTTCAATAGCCCATTGGGCCTTTATATAAAACTATTTTGATGGTAGTAATCATTGCATAACAGTAATACGAATACAGAGGCAGAGGAGCCACATCTTTTCATGCAGTAGTACTTCTCCCAAGAGTGAAGAGTCCATGACCACTCTATGCACTACTCTAATTCTATACTCTACTATTATCTTCCTCTCCAATTCCTATTATAATTACCCAAACTCATACTCTATTTTATTCAGTTTGATGTATCCGATAGCTCAATACTCTAAAGTATAGTTAGCTTAACTAGAAAATCTGTGCCATTTTCATCCCTAATTTTTTCTTATGTATTAAAAACAAAACTTCCACAAATGTTAAGGTTTAAAAATACGAAGCCGGAATTTATGACTTAATTTGCTTATGCTCTGCAGTCTGCATTAGGTCTGTTGATATATATATTTAACTGACAGATTTTTAATGAATGGTTTATCAACTAAAACTTTTTTTGTACAATCATTTCGTTATTTGAGTGAAAGGAAAAAAATGTCAAGAATCCAAAGAGTACTAATAGGGAATAATATAAGATAAGAAAGAAAAATGAAAATCTAAATGTGAACTTTATTACATGAATGAAAACCAAAAAAAAAAACTTTATTACATGAAAACTGGTACCCTTTAGACAATGGTCCACTCTGAGAAACTGGTCAAGCCTTTTTCCATCTATAGACATCTAAAAGCTAATGCCATTTTCCTACAACTCTTCTTTCTATAACTCTTCTAAAACAATATAACAACTCCATTAGATGCAGACAACTACAACCAAAAGTAAACACACAATAGAAGAAACAAACCAAAAAAAGCTCCATGGACAGCACAAGAAACAGCAGTACCAAGCTCCATCTTCAAACCCAGTCTCTGTTTCCTCCTAATATGGTAAAAGAAACAATGTCTTTTTCTTCTGTTTAATGCTTCTATTCTTTTTCTTGTTCTTGAATCTTCTCTTTGTTTGTTTGCTTTCAGGAGAAAACTTTAGATGTTGAGCCAAGAATGAGCACAAACCCATTTGCAGAAGACTCGCTTATAAGCAGAATCAATCTGAAGGAAACTGTGTCATTGCCAATTCCATCAAACCAAAGCAGTAGCAGCAGCAGTAGTGAGATGGCAAACGAAAGAAGACAGAGTTTCTCATCACAAAAGAGCATTGGAGAAGGAAGAAGCAGTGGACAAAGAAGAGTGATGTTAATGGACTCTCCTTGCACTCCAGGTAGAGGAGTCTTCAGTTTCAGCAGCAGTGTCTCTGGTAGAAGAAGAAACTTCCCTTCTAAATGGGTTGATGCCGAGAAATGGGTCACCTCCGGTCATGAATCTCCAGCACATTCCCTCAAAAACAGTCAAATGTGCAATAACTCCCAATTCGATGGGTTTAAGCACCAGGTTTGGCTTCTTGAAAAAACCCTTCAGTAAAGTTTGAACCTTTTAACATAAAATGTGGAATCAAGAAGTAGTAACTGAAACCAAGAGAATAGTGTTTCTGGATTTGATAAACCCTAAACATTCTTCTTGGAAGTAGGGAATTGATAAAGGTTGAATCTTTATAAGAGAATGTTGAATTTTGCAGGTGGAAGTGGTGTACTCGGAGAAGTCTAGAGTTACAGAGGAGAAAGTCTCATTATCTCCACCTGATCTTAAAGGTCAAAAAGAAGAAACCCTTTTAACTACATTCTCATAAAGTTCTGATCTTTTAGTGGAAAATGACAGTTTTGATTCTATGGTTCTGTTAGATAAGTTAGCGAACGAAGTGCAACAGATTCTTCCATCAACTGAAGGGTTTATATTCAGAGATTCAGACAAGTTTCTCCAGTTCGAGGAAAGAGAAGAAGCTCAAGTTCAACATAGAGACATTGGAACTGAGATGACACCGTTAGGTAGTGTAACGACTTCAAGATGTCACACGCCTTTTAAAAGCATGTCTCCAGCGAGACACAACACACCATCGAAAATGTCTGGTCCTTTGACAGAAACCAAGAACGTTATAGATATATCCGAGTTCGCTGACAAGTTAAGACTCAGTGGGTCAGCAGCCACTGAGTATTATAACTCGGTGACAACTCATTGGAACTCTAGGGAAGAGGAAGAAGAAGAGATATCTAAGAGCTTAAGACATTTTGATATGGAAAGTGAGTTAAGGAGAAGTGTTTCGGAATCTAAAGCTGCTTTATGGGATGATGATGAAGAGGACAAGATCAAGTTTTGTCAAAGGTATTATTATAAACAATAATCTTGAAAAAAGATTTGAATTTTTTGGTAAAAGTAAATAAAAGTACGAATTTTTCTTGTAGATATCAAAGAGAAGAAGCCAAAATTCAAGCATGGGTGAATCTCCAGAACGCTAAAGCCGAAGCTCAGTCCAGGAAACTCGAGGTATGTGCATGCTAATACGTATAAAAATACGGGTTTTGTTCTGTTCTATTAGTAACAAGATTTGTGGAGCCATGCGCCAACAATAGAGTAATGTCCGAAGTCCCTTATTACACGACTTCTTTGACTAGTCTTTGTTACGTTAGGAGCAAAAAAGTCTTTTGAGTTTTTTAAAAAGAGATGATGCTTTTGTAAGTTGTACTTGTAATTTGTGCAAGTCCCATGTGAATAAAGATTGTTTGTTTTTTTAAGTAATTTCCTCTCTTGGGAAGTTGTAGAGTGTAGACTTAGATCAAACTATTAATCATTTTTTATTATGTAGCTATTTAATCATACCAGTCCAAAGTTTACAGTTGAGTGATGGATTTTTTTATTGTTTTAGGTGAAAATACAGAAGATGAAATCAAATTTGGAGGAGAAACTGATGAAGAGAATGGATACGGTGCACCGGAGAGCAGAGGAGTGGAGAGCTACGGCGAGGCAGCAACATGCTGAGCAGTTGCAGAGAGCAGCTGAGACGGCGAGAAAGTTAACAAACCGCCGTGGCTATTTGGTTGCAGGGCGTAGCTCATGTGGTTGTCTTCCTTGTAATAATACTTGTCACTAACTTAGTAAGAAAAATAAGAAAAGTAATATACAAAATGAACAACAAGGACAAGAAATTACTGTTTCATGTGGTTTGGATTATCAATATTTATGTTATTGTTTTACTGTTTCACAAAAAACATATTCAACAATATCTTTGGAAATAGAATGTAGTTTGACAACTATGATGGAATAATTGATGGGGAAGATTAAAAAAATTTGAATTTAAAACTGGATAAGTTAGATTGAGATTCTAAAGATTTTGAAAAAAAGAAAAGAGAAACACTAAGTAGTGGAAGCTCTCTTACTATTATTATTCTGTATTATGGAGTTTTGTTCTTGTTGTTTTCTTGTGTAACTAAATTTGAATGGTTGTTGTCAAGCAAAAGTTTTTAAATACACAGAGAAGTAAAAGAGACTGACCAAAGACAAAACTTTAGCGTCTGAAAGGAGTGTAGAAGCCTCACAACAGCTTTTCTTCCTCCCCATAATTTAATTTTACAAGACAACACTCCTTCATTTCTTTTGTTCTTTTCTGTTTGGTTTTATTCGTTGAACTAATAGTAAAAAAAAAAAACATTTATCTGAGAGAGTACAGGCACAAATAATTTACTTAAAACTGTCTATTTTGTCCTTTCTTTTATTGTAACACTTAAATTCTGACACTCAGATAAAAAGGACATGTAATTCCAGTCCTCTATCTCTGTCTGTCTGTCAAATACAAATGGTGAAAATTCCGAGCATCGATCCAATATGAGAATTAAAAAAGTGAAGGCCTAGTTACGGCCCATAAATTATATAGTAGGCCTACTAAAGCCCATTATAAAAACGCGGCGTTTCGGATCCATCTAACTTGTTGTTCAAGAAGTGAACCTTCGGAAGCTAAAAGACGAGCAAACATTGTGAAAGCATCAAAGTTTCTTGGATTCGCCGATCAATCACCTGGTATGATTCTTTAATCTCAACAAGGGTTTTTGATTTCCGTTGTTACGTGATTGGATTCACCCAGATCTGTTAATTGCTCTAGGGTTTTGATTCTGTTGTGCAGACACTTTTAAGGTTTTACAGATCGAAGTCGAGAAAGAAGAAGAAGAAGGAAGATGTTTCTCACTAGGTTTGTCTATTGTTAACCTAAATCTATATTCTTTTGCTTCTGGGTTCACTTCAAAATGTCGTCTTTTTGCTTCCATCGTGGTTTTTTTTGCTTAATCGTAAAGTTTCGATTTTTTGTTGTTGGGAAGGACTGAGTATGACAGAGGAGTCAACACTTTCTCTCCTGAAGGCAGGCTTTTCCAAGTAGAGTATGCCATTGAAGCTATCAAGGTAACTTCTTCTGTTAGTTTCCCTTCCATAGTAGTTGAAGAGAAGGGCTTTCTTTGGTTGAAGAGAAGGGCTTTCTTTGGTTGATTAGACTATCAAATTTGTATGCATAATATATCTTGAGAAATGTTGTCATTGAAGCTAACGGGAAAGGGTTCTTCCCTGGATAATGATTTAGGGGGTTTTCTTTGATTGCTTAGGCTATTGCAGAATTTTGGATCGCATTTGTTTGTTTAGAAGATTTAGTTGGGATTTCCAGTGTGTGTGTGGATTACATATCTTGAGTCTCTGATGAGTGTGGAATTGTTGCAGCTTGGTTCTACTGCAATTGGAGTAAAGACAAAGGAAGGAGTTGTGCTTGCTGTCGAGAAGCGTATCACCTCGCCTTTGCTGGTTTGCGCTGCTTACATTGAATTCTCTGTTTCTTAATGTTCTCAGGACTTCAATTTGATTCAACGAATTGAATCTTTGGTGTTGCATTATCGATGGAAGCTGTAGAATAGGATGAAAGTATAAGCATTCTTTGTTACTTATGGTGAAATGTGCTACCTCGGTGTTTGTCAAAATACTACTTACATTGACTCGAATTGATAGCAACAACATCATTCTATGTTGAGAAGCGTATCACCTCGCCTTAGTTTGTTACATTGAATCTCTATTTTTCAAAGTTAATACTAATTACTTTTCAGGAGCCGAGCAGTGTGGAGAAGATTATGGAAATTGATGACCATATTGGTTGTGCCATGAGCGGTTTGATTGCTGATGCGCGTACACTTGTTGAGCATGCAAGAGTTGAGACTCAAGTGAGGTTTCTGTTTCTTTGTTTTTTTCTTTTTCTTTTAGCGTTAGAAGACCTTTAGTGTTATTGACTATTTGTGTTCTGCTGTACAGAACCATAGATTCTCGTATGGTGAGCCAATGACTGTAGAGTCTACGACACAAGCGCTGTGTGATCTGGCTTTACGGTTTGGAGAAGGAGATGAAGAATCTATGGTAATAACAGATAATCATATTGAAATCTCTAGTTGCTTTCACATCTCTTGGCTAAGGCTTTATGATTGAAATAACTGAAGAAAATCCATATTTAATCGTTACGTTTCGACTGGTTCATGAGTACTGATTTCTTCATCCATGTTATTACAGTCTCGGCCATTTGGAGTGTCTCTTCTCATTGCTGGTCATGATGAAAACGGACCTAGCTTGTAAGTATTTCTTCACTAAAGCTTTCTTCTACTGATATGATTTACTTGTGGGTAGGTAAGTTAGTTGATCACGTTGTAAACCACTCGGTCTTGTTACAGGTACTACACGGACCCGTCTGGAACATTCTGGCAGTGCAATGCAAAGGCAATTGGTTCAGGCTCAGAAGGAGCTGATAGTTCTCTGCAAGAGCAATTCAACAAAGTAAGTTGAGCTTTTTTTATACAATAATTTCTCAATGATCTGATTGCATCACTTACTCCTGCAGTTATAACCCTTAGTTTCCTTAACTTTGTTGCAGGATCTGTCACTTGAAGAAGCTGAGACGATCGCTGTATCTATCCTCAAGCAAGTTATGGAAGAGAAGGTACAAACTTTTCGATCCAAAACTCTTACAATTTACAGAAGTTTGTTTCTTAGCCCAATCTAATTGTTTTGGTCTGTGTAGGTGACTCCAAATAATGTGGACATTGCCAAGGTAGCTCCAGCGTACCATCTCTACACTCCAGAGGAAGTGGAAGCAGTCATTAGTCGTCTTTGAGGGTGATGCTCAATACGGGTGATGTATCTATCCGCCTTGTTCTACTTCGGATTTTGAAAACAAGAGACCTTCTTTCACTTTGTCTGTTAGATTGATGTTTCATGTGACATTTTAGTCTATTGTGTAAGAGAATCATTTATTTCCCATTGTCATTCAATAACCTCTCGGATTTGGGTGGCTCAGAAATTTCACTCGTTTCCGCAAGTTGCTCTTGGGCCGGAAGCACCGTAATGGGCCTATCTTTTATCTTGAATACGAGCTCATTCGGTCCTACTTACAAAATTCCCCTAAGATTGCTTGCAAATCTTGTTTATTCTGATTTTGTTTAGTGCTGGCTAGATAATTTAGCGCCATCTAAAATTATAAGTTACTGAGAGTCATAACTTGGTTAGATTCAGATCCAAAAGTGGGGAAGAGTAATCTTGTTGTCGGATAAAGTGGTCATCTACAAGATAAAACATTCTACCTAATTAGCATAGGTGATGATTAAAATATTTGGTTAGTGTGTGTTAGATATTTAAGCGCCATCTAATAAGTAATAAACTAGTATTTTATTCTATTGTCGGTAACAAGTCATCGAGACGGCTTAAAAATAAGTAAAATTGTTGCCGGATAGAATGGTCATCATCTACAAGATAAAACATAAAAACAATTGTACTAGTATAGACTCATAGAGCCGTATAGGTGAGTGATGATTAAAATGTAAGAACATAATATAAAACAGTACAGACTATCCAATTAACTGTTCTAATTAGATAACTAATATATGTCATGAAAGAAACTGAACTCTGTAGACTTTGGGAGCTTGGAGTATATATGTAACTCTTCAACGATTATCTCATATATCAGAAAGGCACAAAGTAACAACTAAGTTGGACCAAAATACAGACCATACAACCGTGTCAAACAAATAAAACGTAGATCAAGTCGAATGTTTTCATGTAAAAAGAAAAAAAAAATCTATAATCCAAGTATATTATTGTGTCACTAGATTAAATTTAAGACAGCTGATGCGTGACTCCCGACGCAGGTATCCAATCACCACCATGTAAAAGCGTAGCCACAGTAAACTTGGCAGCCTCGGCATCAGACATAACAGATTTATACCCGGCCCATTTAACCCTCATGGCCACATCCGCTCCAGGACCCGTATTCTTATACTCACCGTACACAATACTAGCCGGAGGGTCAACGCCACTAACCCATGACTTCCACCCGGAAGCTTGTACCACAGGTCCTATCTCCGTCTCCATAATAACCGTAGTGGAAAACTCCTTCCACGGTCGGCCTAGAAACGTAGGAGCGGTCACATTTCCATTGGCAGAGATAGTGCAACGCTGGATGGACATACCGGAGTTTTGGTTCGGATCTTTTTTGCCCTGAGCTGTTATGGTGTTGAACTGGTTAGGAAGAGGCTGACGTGGCATGATCTTGCAGTCTTGGAAAACTACTGCTGCGCTTCCGAAGATGAAATCTATTGTTCCCGTGACGTCGCAGTTGCGGTAGAACTGTCGGTTGGAGTGAGGGTAAAGAGTGTCTTGGAAACCGTCGAAAGAGCATTGGTAGTAGACTGAGAAATCTGAACCTGATCTGAATGCAACCGCCTGATGTTTCGTTGCTCCTGAGGTGTTTATGATTGCTATGTCTTTCATTATAAACCCTTTGCCTTGTATAGCTGCGTCACAAGTAACAAATACTTTTAAACATACTATATTGGTATATAAGACAAGCTTGTGTAATAAAATGATACTATTATATTTGTATATAAGACAAGCTTGTGTAATAAAATGATACTATTATATTGGTTTATAAGACAAGCTTGTGTAATAAAATGATATTACTACTACTACTAGAATAAAATGATATTCTAATTTAAAACCAATTAGTAACTAGTAGAGTGATCTTTATGGTTTATATATTTAAGTTTTTTTCTAATTTCTATATGTTCTTTATACATTATTTAAGATTTATTCTAATTTCTATATGTTTTCTCGAAATGATGATTTTTTAGCCATTAATTTCAGAATGTTTGGGTTTAACTAATGATATATATATATAT
>KE156043.1:33336-55350 GCA_000411075.1 Sisymbrium irio
TGGTTAGATCGGACTCTTATACGATGTTAATAACTATAAATTTTCAACTCAAAATTAATTAGTAACTAATAAAATGACTTATATCATTTATATAATATCTAAGTTTCCTAATATACCCTAATATACTACACAACATTACTAAGATACTACAAAACAAAACTGTTTCCAAGTTATCTTAACTTTCAGTGTGATGTCCTAATCAAATCCACTAATGAACTTTAATCGAAGATAACAAAAGATATAAGTGGAGGAGGTACTAACCAAACGTCGCCGTTTCATAAGTAGGAGTGCCGTCGATGAAGTTCTTGCTACCGGAAATAATGGTTTTGTCTTTACCATCGCCGTAGATCATAACATTCCATTTACCTTTATCCATGACAACATTCTCAACGTACTTTCCAGCTTTCACATAAATCACAAACACTTTCAAACTCTTCTTCGGCACTCTCAACACCGCTTCATTCACCGTCTTCACATCTCCTGTTCCATCAGCCGCCACAGTCACATCAGGCTTCAAGTTCTCCGTCTGCAACAACCTCCGTCTCGCCCATTCTTGAAAACCCTCACTCGCCTGCTGCTGATGGTTGTTCAGCAGTCTTCTTCCGTGAATGGGAATCCCGAAGTCGGTTAACATAGCGAGGATCTTGGACACGATGGCGAGACTGTTGCTTGTGAACTCAGTAGAACTACTCATTGCTGACTTCAGATGCTGCATGATCGTCGAGTTCCCGTACTCTGTCTTGTTCTTCTCAGCTAACTCATCTATCGCATCGAAACACGTCTCATGATCCGTGACCGTTGCGCTTAACCAAGTCTTGAGATCGTTGATTCTTGATGAGTTTAGTGTCTTCTTGCTTCCATCCTCTGATGCATCCATGGCTGAAACTGTATCGTTGAGTCGATCCAAAGCATCTTCGATCAGATTCCCACAAACCCTTAACGCAGATTTGATGCTTTCATCCTCAGTCTCCTTGGAAAGCTTCTCAGGTAAATCGGATATGGAGTCGAGCTCGTCGATGATTACTTTGAGAGAGAGCTTAAAGAGAATCTCTGGATCTGTTGTGTTGGAAGAAGGAAGCTTTGAGATGCTGTAGAAGCAAGATTCAGGGTAACGAGTGACGCTGCAGATGGTTTTAAGAGATGTGGATGGTGTTAACTCTGGAGGTGAAGTCACTGTTGACTCGGAAGAGTTCTTGTTCTTGTTGTGAACTACGGTGCCGACTACGGCAGCGATTATTACCGCGACGAGTATTATGGCTGAGACGGTGAGTAGAATTATACGCTTTCTTGTCTTTTTCTTCAATGCTAAATCTTGAGCTTCGTCTACTTTCCCATATCCTTTGAAGGAATTCACTGAATCCATTCGATCGTGTAAGAAAAAAGTGGCTTAAAGCAAGTTCCTCTTTTCGGGTTGTTTTTGGGGTTTGTGATGTTCTGTTGTTGTTTATGTCAGAAGGACATGTGTTGTTGTCTTTTTATAAAGTGTGGAAATAATAAGTAAATATGAATCTAAAAAAAATGAACGTGACTCGCTATTTCCATGGTGCTTTCTTGGTTTGTGCAAGTGTGCGAGTGTGTGACAGTTTGATTGATCTATTTTGCATGTGAAGATTCATCATGATTAAGTTGCTAATTATTTTTAATTACGTTACTTGATTATAAATATTACTATTATCTCAATTTAATGTGACTTTTTTTTTGTCTCCTAATCAAGTGCTACAATACCATGTCTCTTACGACCTGTTCATAGCTCATAATTAAAGTCCTTAAATGTAAATATAACACCAATATAAGTCCAAAGTCAACTCTCTTTATTTCGTAGTAGACCCAAAAAGGGGGAACACACTCTTCACAATTCAAGTGATTTAATGGTACATTTTTCATGTATACACATTGGAAAGAAGAATAATACACATGAAAATGTATACAAACAAAAAGAAAATTGAAGATTATCTTTGCAACATTGAAAATGGCCATGTGCTTGTCTAACAAGTGGCGTCTCCATCTAAATCTCTTTGAGGCCTTAAATACGATAAGTGACAGCACCAAGATTGGGCTTCCGAAACACATGACTCCAGGTTATCAATTACACCAATGAATCAAACCGGGGTATTATCCGGGTATGTAGGCCTCGAAACTATAATCACTCATATCGGTCCGCTTTCAAAATTTAGTTCAAGCCAGTTTGATTCTACCTCAGTTTACAGTTTGAACATTCCCTTGGTTCAGCATAATTAATATAGGAAACTTAGGTACTTAGCTTAGAAGAGTGATTTAATTTTGTTTATTAGACTCATAATTTATTAAATAGTAACCGAAGATAAATTAATAATTTTAAAAATTTTAAAATATTAAAGACTTAGCAAGAAAGGGAAACCGGTCGACGCTAACCAGCCTCCACCACCAATAAACTGACCAGCCGTATATTGCTGGGCCTCTGTAACACTTGTAATCACCTTAAAACCCTTCCACTTTACTCTATTTGCAGTTCCAGCCCCTTTTCCTCTATTCGAATACTCTCTATAAGTCAGAGTATCCAACGCAAAACTCCCGCTCCACTCAAGCCATCCTTCTGGTCGAATCACGTCGGAGATATCCGATTGCATTATCACCGTCCTCGAGTATTCTTTCCAAGGACGTCCAAGATACGTCGAAAAACTTCCTTTCACGGCCAAAAGATCCGACGTGGCACCAATCCGACAGTTCTGAATCACAATCCCAGTGTTTTGGTTAGGGTCGGACCGGCCTTGAGCTGTGACCATGTTTTTCTGGTTGGAGTTTGGTCGGCGTGCTTTTATGTCGCAGTCTTGTAAAACAGCGGCTGCGTTTCCGAAGATGAAATCAACGGTTCCTGCTATGTGACATTTGACGAAGAATTGTCTGTTGGAGTGGACGTAGAGTGTGTCTTGATAAGCTAACATGTCACAGTTGTAGAAAGCTGAAAAGTCTGACCCGACCCGGAGAGCCACAGCTTGATGCTTTGACGGACCCGCCGTGTTTTGGAATGTGATGTCACGGGCTAAGAATCTTTCGCCGACGGCAGCTGCAATCACAAGATCAAAGGAAATATTATTCGTAATCGTAAAAATGTCTCTCATGTGATGTTACGTACGTGGTACGTTTACCTAAACTTCTCGTAGAGTCGTAGTACTATTTCGGAGTTTTATGAGAATTATTCAAAAATATAGAAAATGTGTAGAAAATGAAAATCACACTAAATTATGATTCTACACTATACGCCAGTAATTGTATAATTTAAAAAAAAAAAATTTTCTATAAAACTGAAAATTAAAAAGAATGAATAATTAGTAGTATTTAATTACCAACAGTAGCGGAGTGGAAAGTGGTGGTTCCGTCAACGACGTTTCTATTTCCGGTGATGATAGTTTTGCCTCGACCATCTCCCAAAAACATTATATTCTTCTTCTTCTTCGACACTTCAACATTCTCTCTATAAACTCCTGCTTTTATATGTATCACAAACCTCTTATTACTCTTCTCCGGCGCAGCTGCTACAGCTGCCGCAACCGTTCTAAAGTCACCGCTTCCGNGTCTCCGATGGATAACCAATTTGGCCATCCTTCTCCGTCTAAGTCGCCAGTAAGCTCCTTGAGCTTGCGGTTGTTTGTGGAGCTGGACTTATTACTTAGCTCGAAGTTGGCTATGTCGGTTTCTGTCATGTTCTTGATCATTGCTAATGCGTTGCTACACATGTGCTCCACGTGTACCTGTTTTGATCGGTTCACTTTTTAAGCTCTAACATTTTGTTTGTATTCGAATGTAAGAAACGTTGTATATGTTATCGTTAACAAGCTAATACATCTAGCTCTAATTATAGACCGTCTGTATATTTTTTTAACTCGTAGTCTCGTATATGTCAAAGTTAATGTGACGATTTAGCTCAATTTAAGTTACATTGAGTTATTTATGGTTCCAACAAAAAAAGAACAAACCAATCATTCATGAAAATACGTTGATAAATAATTGTGTTTGAAATCCAGAATAATGTCGATCATTTAATAAGTTTATAAAATTAGAGTTAAAGCAAAATTTTATGATTTTTAAATCCGAACAACCTTTTCACTCTCATACTAAATTTGACTTAAATAAATATATATAACAAAACTTTTCAAGCATTTAGATTATACATATTTATTGAAACGTTAAATTTAATATACGTACCTGCCCCTTCAATAATGCCTTGCGAACTTTCCGATCTGCACTGTCGTAGGAGAAGCCGTCAAGGCAAGTCCCTTGGTTTGTTATGGCTGAGCTAATTAGTGTTTTCAGATCATCAGCATGTTTCCTCAGAGACTTTCCATTAGGATACTGATGAAGATCGTCCAGCGCCATGTGGAGCTCATCTAACGTCTCATCAATAGTCTCCAAACAGTCATGAAGCGCCGTTACCTCACGGGCCGTCAAGCCTTTCCTTTTAGTGGCTAGTTTCTTGACGGCAAAGAAATTGTGCCTCACGGCATTTGTGGTTAGGTTCAGCGACGCTTCGATAACGTCCTTATGTGACGTCAACTCTTTTCCGGTGGCTGCCACTGCGGAGAAACATAGCTCCGGGTAACGAGTAGAGCTGCAATAGGACTTTAAAACAGCGTGTGATGTTGGAGATAGCGTTGCGATTTTTTGGTTTTTGTTTTGGTTTGATTTTGTAGTGGCGATTCCAACGACGGCTGAAAATAAAAGCAACGCTAAGACGGCGGAGGAGACAATGAGTTTCTTGTTGTTCTTGAAATCTGAGAACTTGGATATGAAATCTTTTAATGGTGCCATTATTTTGTGGGGAATGTTGTTTGTGAGGAAATAGACGATGGTCTAATAGGGTTTATATCGTTGAATTTTGAGATGAAAAAGTAAATATTTAATTTTGTTTTTCTTTTAGTAATGTTTTACTTGTTTGCTTTGTATGTAGGGTATTAATTATTTGAGTTGTACATTTTCAAACTTCCTTTGGCCCCACTTTTGATATCATACTTCTCTAAAAATAATAATCTCGTATATAAAAATTCTTTTCAATTCGTTTATATTATATATTCTGATCATTTAAAATGTATTTTCCTTGATTCATACGAACTTGCGTTATTTTTATATTCAAGGAGGAGGAAGCGACCACTCTTGTCCACGTTTGATATTCATGTGTCATAATCCATGAAATTACCTGAAGCAACATAATGAATTTTCATAGTTACTTTAGACTATGGAAACATAACTCAATGAGACTGTCCATTGAACTATAGGTGTTGTTTCTTTTTCATACGACGGCTCGAGCTGTAGAAATTTTCGAACCGTGGAACTATGTCGAAATATTGTCGAAACTTGTTTTAATAATTAAGTCTTGTCTTTTGTTTAATACTAGTACTACTAATAACGATGACTAACATATCCCTTCAGCCTTCATCACATGCTATTCCCGGAATTTATGCTAGGAAATAAATGTAAATATATATTTAGATCTAATTGGAAACGACAAATATTCTTTAATAAATGTTTTATCTGAAGTATACTATCATTGGGGATATATGTTGATTTAAGTTACATACTAAGCACAATATGATACGACAGCATTGACAACAAAAATATATATGAAACATCAGGAATATTACTTTCTTAATGATTTTCTTACTGCATTAGTAGGTCAGTGAGTCAATTTATTATTTTAACTGTGTTTTGTCTGTGCGCAGTGTAAAACTAACTATACAAATGAAAGTCTATACGCGTCGCCAGATTTGCAGTTTTTGCAGTAAAAAGAACATTCAAAATACTACTACTTGTCATTATTTTTTTATGTGTCAAATACTATTAATAACCATCTTGGTTTAGATAAATATGAAATCATCGGAAAACTTAAATCTTCAGAAATGAAAGGTCTTAGGTGCTTGCGTTTATAAACTTTGAAAATAATCAAGTGTCGTCATGACCATTTTATCAATTTGGAAGGTATATAAATGATGGTATTACGTACTTATCTGGCTAGAAGTGTTCTAAAACAACTAAAAGATTCTAGACTTCTAGTTGTCACGTATAATTAACAAAAAAAAAGGTCCCTAATAAGCAACAAAGCATAAAATAGCATCGATACGGTGGCACCGAACAATAACTACTTTAAATAAAATGTGAAGATTGACAAAAATGAGTGACTATTATAATATTCCCTCTTGCTTTCAACTAGGCTTCAAGACTGTCACGGGATTTATCTTCTTGTTGGTACAATCGGAATCTTTTTGTAGTTCGGATTTTGAGAGATTTTTTGTTTGCATCATTCATTATATATTCATCCACATTTCACAAGATGTTTTATATTATATCAGGACAATGCAAGGACTTACATTTTGCCCGTCTTTTACTTACGATAAAGAAAAGGTCCAGTTTATATCATGATTTATGATCTCACTGTGTGGATCATAAGACGTATAACATGCAATGCAAAAAAACATCATCGTTTCTGGTACGTCTGTTCCGCTTTTTACTCGGAACATGTTTGGCAATGGTGATCTTAACCAATGAACTAGACTTTAACTTTCATCTTAATAACCAAGTCTATTTGCAAAAGTATGTTTGTTGGGACAATAAGCGAACCCACACGCATTAGTGGATAGAACAAGCATAGATGTATTAGTTTGATATTTATCAACAATTACTGTCGATAACTATAAACCAAAATAGTATTGAATCCTATAATGGGAGTGGTTAATAGGCCTCACGCTTGGCCGTCTTGCCAGAAACATTAGTTTACTGTTGTTTTTCTATTTTCTTTTTGATATTTCAAATTTATTAACTAAAAAAAGCTTTCTACGATGTATGCTATAGTAATTTTTCATTTTTATTGTCTTCCTTGATAGTTAATTTATTAGTAAAAGTAATGTTGTGATTATTATTGGTTGACAATAAAAAAAAAGAAGATGATCAATTATTTCGCTGAGAGATTCTTGGTGGCTGGGTGCATTGACAAATCATTCGTCGTAATTATTTCCGTAATGTCATGAAATCATTGAATATTTATTATAGATGACATTTTTTCGTTGTTATAAGGCTGTACGTGGAATTTTATACTCGCAAATATCGCCGTAAATTGCGCCTCATTTATTTCAAATTTTAATTACTGAATAATTGTTCATTTAATACAAGCTTATTACGTGTATATTTCGAAAGTGAGCCCCCTATCTCATAGTATTCCTTTTTCCTTTACATACATATATGTTTTGTCATAAAATTGACGCATTTTCTTAAGGCTTGGTTAATCGATTATACCATATTTACACTTACATGATATCAGAACCTCTATTTGATGTAACTGAACATCAAATATATATATATATATAAATATAATTTAATTAAGAAACAAGAGAACGGAATCGATTTCTCTATTCGGATTTTGAAGAAAAATGTTCGTCAACGTACTCCTTATGTAAGGAAAAGGGTTCCTATTTTATATTAAAAGAGAAATGATGAATGTAACACCTTGTCGGGAACAAATTATCACATATTAATGGTAAATTATTGAAGAAACATCGAAGATAGAGCCATCCACTCTATTAGTTTATCCCAGAGAATATGTTAGCCACCTCAAGGATCGATTGCATTGTTTGGTGGCCTTCGATTTCAGATATGCATCAATCATCAAGCACGTTTGTGATTCACATATACTAGGAATGATACGTATTATACTGGTTTTGTTTTATGGTATAGGGATATATAAGTAACTATAGTTGACAAACTGTCGATATTGAAAATTGTCTTAACGCGAGGGATTAGAAATTTACATTTAATTAACCCCACAAGGTCATAATATTAATTACAGAAAAACCGATGTAAGATTAGTTTTGAAAAAAAGTTGTCAGTTTGAAAAAATGGTTGTCTCAATAGAGCTCAATTTTGTTTCCTAGTGTGAAGACTATTATTATATAACTGATTTTTTGGTGTGTACAAAACCAAGAATCTATGTTTTGAGAAGATTTTAATAAATTAATTTGAGCTTCAGATCCAGTTCTATCTAATTTTAAGTTGAATTTTTCAAGTTAATTATGTTTGCTTTTCTTCATTGTTTTATGATTATAGACTAGAGTATGTATTCAAATGAAACTCATCAAACGAAAAGGAGTTTGGACTAAGGCCGGAGCAGCAAGAGCGGCTAAAAAGAGTATGTAAGTGTTGGCTTAAGAAAAAAAAAACCGTTTAGAAAACATATATATAACTCAACTAGCCAGGATACCATATCTCGACAAAGGACAAAAATTATGTGTATAACGTACAAACGTATCGCCGTATCGGAATATAGAACATAAACTAGGGTCCTCAACTTTGTAGTGTAGTTCCTTTGATATACCTAAATGACTTTAATGCTGCGATAAACATCAATTGTGTATTTAAAGGTATCCAATGCGAAGTCTCAAGAGCCTAAATTAATTTTGAATACATAAACAATCTTTAAGGTTGGGGAGAAAAAAAACAATCTTTGAGGGTTTATACTATAGAAAATACCATTAAGAGCCAAAAATTATCAAATTATTTAAACCATTTTAATTGCATCTGTCGTTTTGTTCTGTAGGAGAAAAGGTTATGTGACTAGGTCACGTGATTGGTAGATATGTCTCTGTTTGGGCAATATTCGTGTTGCATGGGGATTCTAAGCAACATAATTAATTTGTTTTCGATACAGAGAAGGCAAGTGAGAGCGACCTCTTCAATATCTAGACGAACCGTAGCAATACCATAATATACATGTTAATTGATATTTCTTTTCCTTATCTACTTAAATTCAACATCCAGATATTGGATGTTCTTCGTTTCTCAACACTAGTTATTGTATTTGAAAGTTGCATTTGAATGCAAAATTATTCGATAAATATATATACGATTTGGTTTTATAATTGTGTAAATTCAAGTTCTAAAATTTAGACATCTTGTTGGTTTGAACTATGGTTGCAATTGGTATATCGATGCTGTTCATAAACATCCAATTATTGCATATAAACTCACATACTTAATTGTGAAAAAACAAACAAGCTTTAAGATGGTAGCATGCATTTAGATGACATTTGACCAAGGATGAGGTGTACTTCATGCTCGAAGATAAACCCCAACAGTTATAAAGCTTCATTCGACTCTGATAAACAACAAGGGTAAATGAGGTGTACTTCATGCTCGAAACGATCAGAGTCGTCGAGTCAATAAAGATACTAGAAATTTTTTCTGTTGTGGATTCTAGAGGATGCTGAGAAACATCAATGTCCGAAGCTTCTCTACCAATTGGAAATTGAAACTTGATGACCCCGAACTATATTTTGTCAGACTGACCGGAACAGGTGAAATCGTGTTGTAACCGTACTTTTCTGGAGCCTTTTTACGTTTTCTTATACAATCTCGAGAGTAACACTATCCGAATAGTCAAGATATGAGGATTCAAAGCATTTAAAGAGCAACCTATAGTTCACATCTTTATAGGTAGATTATGTAGAGAATGTGACACCTATGCAAATCTTAAGGGTTTTCTTTTTCTTTCTTAGGTTTTATGTTTTTCAAATTACTCCTTTGTTCATATTCTGTTATACTATATATACAATTACCCTTTAATTTAAATGTTACTTTGCCAAGTACTGATAAATGTAATGTACATACCATTGCAAGAATTCGACTCCAACGTATAGCAACCACCGTTTTAATCATCATCTCTAGACTCTAGTAATGTAGTCACACAGTATATGTCACACTTTTCGTAAAACATACCAAAAACATATCTTCATCTCGAAATTCTTGAATGGATTCAAGATTACCTACTATGTCAAACATTGTTGTTATTGGTATCGCTTGAACCAATAATGCAAACAACACTTTTCTTCTCTCTACTCAAAAACTTCTGAAGTGATCTTAACCTTGTGAACATCGGTGACTTTGGTTCTTCTTCTTCAACTCTCTCCGATAAGTTTTCACTTGAATTCGCTGGAATGTCGACCACAATCGCCGTTACTTCTTGTGCTCTGTTACAACTATTAGTACTAGTAGATTCAGATTGATGATCATTAGAACCAAGATCTTCAGTAACTATGAGACCTGCACTTCGAACTTGATAGTGATCTCCCCAAACTAGTACATTCGTTGGAAAATTCACAGGTTCTGTCGAAAACCCAAGAACAGAGCTCTGATCTTGAGTTGGATTATGTTGACCACTAGAATGCTCAGATTCAACGTTTTGATTTTGAGACAAACCTTCACTTCTTCCATGTGCCGTCTCGTCCACGGAACCAACCGTGTTTCTACATAGAGGACAAGTGGAATGAGATTGAAACCACATGTCGATGCAATCAACATGGAACCCATGGTTACACCTTGGTAAAACCCTAGCTTTGTCGCCGTCAACGAGATGAGAGAGACAAACGGCACATTCTAGTCCGTCTTTGAAGTCACAAGACTTGAACACAACGGTCGGGATCGATTGGAGGATTGTAGAATCAAGACCGGTGTTGCAAGGAGGATCTTCTTGACCTTGAGCAAAAATGAAACGACGTCGTTGGTGGTTACGGCCAATTACTGTGGAGCCAGGATCGTCGGATTGGATTAGGTTTAGGTTAAAATGTTGTTCTACACGCCACCAGAAAAGCCTAGCGTAAAGATGAAGCAAGAGGAGAAACAGAATCGCTGTGAAAAGTGATACGATTGCGAATAGAATTACTTTTCCCATCATCTCTTCTCCTTCAAAGTTTCTGAAGATGGAACCATTAGAAGCTGATTCTTCGTCCATGTCGCTGACAAACGATGAAACCCTAATGAATTTTGGATTAAACGTAAAGGAGGAAAACACTCGAGACTTTTTTTTTTTTGCGTGGAAAGAAAGTAAACGAAATATTCTCACATCAAGAACAAAGACCGTGAAGAGTAGAGATGTTGAAACCCGGAAGATCTATGCTTTATTGAAAGTGGTGAAGCTTTTCGAACGAAAGAAATGAAGAAAGTTAATAAAGAGAGGTTTCTGATGTCTAGTTTTGGTTGGAGGTCCATTAATTCTCAGGAATTTGTCTTTGAAACCAAAGTTCACGGCAAAATGGCGATGAGAATCAAAGACTGGTTCAAGATTTTGAGAAAAGGTTGGGACACAAGTCAGTGGAACACGCTTTTGGGTTGTTGACTTGGTTTAGTCAATTTCCTCAAATCGTCGTCAGTCATATATCAGCTTTTAAATAAAAATGGTTTACTAATCCAAAACTCAACATACGATTGAGTTATAGTCCTATAGAGACAATTGGCACATTACAAAATGGAAATAGAAACTGCTTCTCTCAAGACCAGTAAAAATAAGCCAAAATAATTTTCATTTATTAACGAGCTAGTTAATGAACAATATGATTCTTGCCTGCTTAATGGCAACAACATTACCGCATGTACACATGTGGCTAAAAACCTAAACTACAACATTACCGCAGCTAGGTTAGGCATAATGGGCCATACAGTTAGTATCTTGTCTTAAGATAAGCCCAGCTCATGAAACCTAGCGTAACTTAAAGCACAAGATACATATATATGGTATGTGACTCACAAGAGCAGCTTCTGTTCAAAACCTAGGGTTTACTCACCATGAGAAAGCGGAAGCAGCAGAAGGACAAACGATCTTGCTTTGATCATATTCCCGTTGATCTGCTCATCAATATCTTTTCAAGATTGCCGTTTAAGTCTATAGGTCAGTGTCGTTGCGTATCGAAGCTGTGGTCGTCGATAATTCGCTCTCCAAATAACGACCAGTTGTTCCCTATCAAGTCCCAGGCTACACCGAGGCTCCTTTTGCCTTTAAAGTTGAGCCAAAGTTGTTCTTCTACTCTTCAACTCAACCTCGAAATACGGACAACTATTCTTTTCTTGAAACCACACAACATCACACGTATGTCGGCAAAGATTTCTCTAAGTTATGTCGTCCTGTTGAAGGACTGGTCTGTAGTAAACATATCGGAGATAATTGTTCGTGGGCTATGATTACTAATCCCATCACTGGAGAATATGTAACCACACCCAAAGTGACAATAGAGGGGATAGAAGGAAAAGTGGAGTATTCTTTTGGGTATGATCCAATCGATAAACGGTTCAAGGTTTTGCGTATCGCCTGGTTGTGTCGCAACTCAGACAACTTGTATGCTAAGTATCATGTTCTGACGTTAGGGACTAGACATAGGTATCTCGTATGGAGGAACATCCAATGTTGCGTGTTTCATTATCCTCTAGACGATAATGGGATATGCATCAATGGTGTTTTGTACTATCCAGCAATGATACCTAACAAAAAACAGATCATGGTTTGCTTTGATGTTAGGTCTGAGGAATTCAGTTTCATTAACATTGATCAAGACTTGGCAACACAGCTCTGCGGACATTTTTCTCTGATAAACTACAAAGGTAAATTATGTGTTAATGCTCGCTATAGTTGTTTTCCGTTGTGGGTTTTAGAGGATGCCGAGAAACATAAATGGTCGAAGCATGTTTACAAAAAGCGGCATTCAATGCTGTTTGGTGGAACGAGCAATGGAACAACTGCTAGTGGAGGATTTGTGTTCCACCCAATCTATACACTAAGTCCTTTCTTCTTGTTTTACTGTAATTTCGAGAAGAACATTAAAACAAGTGTCAGTGTTGAAGTTCCAGTAGTTGAAAACTCTAACGACTACTGTAGAGTTTACATATTTCCAAACTATTTAGAGGATGTGAAGCTTATGTAAGTGTTTTTACTTTCTCCAGAATCGCATTATCTATCTTTGTATTTTGTGTTTTTTTTTTTAAGTTACTATTTCTCTATGTAGAGCATATGAAATAGAATGGATAGTCTCCATTGTTGAAGGCTTCCAGTAATACTGAGGAAGTTATCTCATCTCTAGCTCAAACCATATATTCACAGCGAAACAAAGCTGTGTTTGTTTAAAAGTACTTCACTTCTTGTAAATCACGCATACAAGTATTTTTTTTATAATGTTTCCTATTTTAATAGTATAGATGTTAATCAGATAATATAATACTAACAATGGAAAAGCTATGGAGAATTGTTTACTAACCTGAAACTCTGACATACAATTGAGTTATATAGATACAACTGGTACATCTCAAACTAGAAACATGCTTCTCTCAAGCATGGTGAGACCAAAGAAGCCAAAATTTTGAATCACTAATTGAACAATATGGTTTTTTCTCTGCTAAATTGCTACAACAATACCTCATGTCCAGTTGGTAATACAAGTTTAGGCTGCTTCCGTGACTTCGACGAGCCTTCCACGAACCCACTTCTTAGTTACATTTCCTGATTCCAAAGATGCGGCGTTTTCTTCCATTCCGTGGTACACGTTAGAACCATTTGGAAGATGAAGACTCTCAGTAGTTTTGATAGCTCCATTAGACTCTGGTGGTGGATGGACTCTGGTTCCGTTTGGTTGCGGATTCATACCGAGCTTGATATCTTCTCTATCTCCCTGGAATGTGTTTGGTCGCTTGTCTGAAACCGGCTGCTCTGTAGTAGTACCTTCTATGTTGAATGTCGGTAAATCACTAGATCTCATGTTCAAGTGAAGACTCTCTCCATTGATTGGGAATGTGTGTGTTCCGTTAATCTCTTCTTGATCGTTTGAATCCTCGGTCTCGGATTCACTGTCAACCTCCAGAAGACTATGATTATGCTGAGGTGAGAGAAGATAAGGGTAAGTCCCATCTTCATCTGAAGCTATCTGCCTCATCTCTATAGATTCAATCAGTTGTGTTGCTTCTGCTATAAGCTTTTTACTCTCTAACAATGAAGCTTGAGCAACCGGACTTTTCAAAGCAGCAATCTCAAGGACTTTTGCAGCTTTCTCAGCTTCTGAGATCAAAAGCCTGAGAAGAAAACAGGTTAGTTCTTGTTAACTTCAATATTAACAAATTCTTGTTTTAAGTTGACTGACCTTGCTCGTTCCACAGCATCCATCTTCTTAGATTCTTCTGCCACTCGTTTTGCTCTGATGCTTTTTATCATTTCCAGTTTAGAACTCGCCAGAGGATCTTTATACACAGGTGTTCTGCGCTTCCTTACTTTCACTACTTGAACTTTGCTTTTCCGTTCGGTGTCTGAATCTCTTGTACTTTTATTTGAAGGGTTCTTCTTTCTGGGCTCTGCATTCCCACTTGGTGGTCTTCTACGACGCCTCTCGGCACCATCAGGTATACCGTGATATTTTGCCAAGCCAGAGCAAACCCTTTCACGGTAAGACTGACGAGAGAAACCAAACCAAGTTTAAAATATGGCCATAGGAACAAAACATCACACAAGTTTGATTTGTTCAAATTACAAGAGACAACTTACTGGATCAGCCCATTTAGCAGCTATTGCTTCTGCGATTTTCTTTCTTTGCTCGGGAGATTTTGGCGCTCTTCTGTTGCTTTTAGCTCCTCTAACGGCTTTCCTCTGCTCTACACTTTCCAGCCATTCCAGTTGGTTCTGCTGATCCATGATCGTGTAAGAATCCCACTGAAACTCTTGTTCGTCTGTATATCCCTTTTTAGCAGCTTCTGCTAACAAGTTTTGCCACTCGAAATGACATCTCTCCTGCACTTTTATCCTCTCCTTCCGCCTTGCCCATCGCATCCGCACTCCCTCCCCAATCTTCAACCGTGTCTCCTTGCTGTACAACTCATGAAAATTTGAGAAGATTACATTACGATAACCAAAGCAGAAGGAAAACCTGAAGTGTCATCAAGTTAAAAAGCACCCAAAAAAGAGAAACCAGTACTGACTTTTGCGCGTGCCCGAGATTCGCTAGTTTCATCTTGATCTGCCAAAGGAAGAAGACAAAAAGGTTCTATGAGGGATTGAAAAACAATCTGATGCATAGAGCAAACATAAACGCCCTAACATAACATAAGTTACCTCAAGACTAGAACAACACAAGGGTAGAATCTGTTTGACAAAAGAATGTTTTCTTGTGGGTGGGCACTAACAATTAATATCGGTACAAGTCCCACTAGAGATACTATGGCCAATTCTTCTAAGAAGACATATATAACCATTCTTACATGACATCACCTTTGGGTCTTGCATTGCAAGCTTTGTCCTTTCTCTAATCTTCTGTAGAGTCTCTGCATAAACGCAAAAGAAAGCCGATTATTAAAATGTTTCCAACTAGAAGCAAGTGCAGATGTCAAAGCAAAAAACTACTCACCCGGACTATGCTTCCTGCCTTTGTTCCAAGGAGTGTTCCCTCTATTAGCCTTTGAAATCCTCATCCTTCTCAACTTTTCTCTGGGATCCACTTGTTCCTCCTCTTCTCCATCATCAGAACTTCCACTTCCACTTGAAGAAACAGAAGACAAGGAATTGCTTTGTTCGTTCTCTTTCTGAGCAGGATATTTGGCGGTTTCAAGAGTGGCCACTGCAGTGATAAGGACTTTGCCTCTTCGTACGTGAAGATGGCCCGTGTAAAATTTCAAATTCTTCGAGAAACTGGATTGTCTCCATGGATTAGGTAGGATTTTAGCATGGATAATACTCTGAGCCCCCAACGGAACAAGATGAGCTTGCAAGGAAGGTTGGATAGTAGCAATATCTGCAAGTTTAAACAGTAAATTCAAGCAGATAAAGTTTAACCAAAGGACCATCTCCTTGGAGCTAAGCAACACAACTAAGCATTCTCTACAAACAATGCAAAGCATCAGTCTTTTTAAGAAAGCTTCCTTTTTTTTCAGACATAAGCCACTCAAAGAATGATACCCAATAAACAAGAACACAATTCAAGAAAGAGAGTCTCAACAACACTGAAGTAGAAGTCTAAACAGTAGCAACCAAACAAAACCCAGAAAAACTAAGACTTTAATTATCACTGCATGGTAAAATGTTGGAAGAACCTGAAATTACCAGATAAGGTACCTAAAGAAGGCATTGGGAGCTCATTCAGCCCAGAAGACCAGAATGTATTGTAAGATTATACGAAACAACACATTAATAAGAGATTTTTTTTTTATGTTCTTCTGCTGAGTAGAGGAGGCGGCAGGAATTTTAAGACAGACAAGGATAAGCCACACAAATAGCAAACTTCAACCCAAGATACTTCTGTCTGTCTGGCTTTCACGCAGCAACCAGGAGACGGTGGATAACGAGACCCGGGTTGCTCTTATAACCCGACCCGTATCACATACTATTGCGGCTAATGGGCCTTAAACCTTTGTTCGGGATACCGAACGACGACGTATCCATTTGCGCTGGAGGCTAAAAGCGAATCATGAACAGCCACGTTGTTAAATATTAAATCCGGGTCGTTCTATTTTTATTACTAATTACCCGACCCGTACCTCTAATTATTTGGGCTGATGGGCCTTACATATCCAAACGACCTCGTATAATTAATGTGGATCGAGAAAAGCCACGTGGTATATGAACCGGGTCGGATCTTGAACAAAGTCTTATTACTATATGGGTCGGCGGTTCCGGGTTTGATCTCCGGCAACGACTGTGACGACGATTCACTATAATGGAGAGACATTCCTCGTCGACGTCATCTTCGTCGTCATCGTCGTCATCGCCTGACGAAAAAAGCGATCTCCGAAACCTTCTCGATGACGAGACTCCTCTGTCTTCCAGCGACGCGGCGGAGCAACGACCTACCTTCGACGTGGAGAGTATCCGATCACGTTTAAGACGGAGTTTGAAGCTCAACCTCACTAAAAGACAGTACATTGTTATCTTCCTCCCACTCGTCATCGTCTTCCTCTACTTATCTACAGATTTCAGCAATCACTTCTTCTCAGTCAAAGTTCCGGATTCTGTTTTCCGGTCAAGAACTGAGTCGGGTCGGACTCAAGAATCGGATCTTCAAGCACTGTACCTTCTCAGGAAGCAGAAAGTCGATCTCTTTTCTATCTGGAACCACACTCTATCGAACTCCTCTACAATCGAAGACGTTAAAGCTTCAGTTTTTCGGCAGTTGTCATTGAACAGACAGATCCAAAACGCGTTACTGTCTCATTATAAGACTGGAAATGTCAGTGGTGACGGATCGTTAGATGGTTCGCTTGTGGGTAGTTGCAGGAGAGTGGATCAGAAGTTGCAGGGGAGGAAGACGATTCAATGGAAGCCGAGGAAAGATAAGTTTCTATTCGCCATTTGCTTATCTGGTCAGATGAGTAATCACTTGATTTGCTTGGAGAAGCATATGTTCTTTGCTGCATTGCTGAATCGAGTACTTGTGATCCCTAGCCATAGGTTTGATTACCATTACAGTAGAATCATTGATATTGATCGAATCAATACTTGTTTGGGGAGGAAGGTTGTGGTTTCTTTTGAGGAGTTTTGGAAGAAGGATAAGAGCAGGAAGAAGCATCATCATGTGCATATCGATAGGTTCATATGTTACTTCTCGAAACCGGAGCCTTGTTATGTAGATAAAGAGCATTTTGCAAAGTTGAAAGCTTTGGGAATTACCATTGGAGGGAAGCTAGACACGCCATGGGAAGAAGATATTGCGAAGCCAAGCAACAGGACGGCTGAGGAAGTGGAGACTAATTTCAGATCAGATGATGGAGTTATTGCGATTGGGGACGTGTTTTATGCTAATGTTGAGAGAGAGTGGGTGATGCAGCCTGGTGGTCCTGTTGCTCACAAGTGCAAGACTTTGATTGAACCAAACCGGCTAATTTTGCTCACTGCGCAGAGATTTATCCAGACTTTCCTTGGCAGAAACTACATTGCTCTTCATTTCCGCAGGCATGGATTCTTGAAGTTCTGGTATGGCGCAGTTTCCTCTTCTTTCATTCTCTTCTAGGTTTCCGCGTAGTGTGGTTAACTTACAGTGAGTAGTTTACGCTTGAGGTCTCTCCTCTAAGTTCTCTTGTAGAGTGGTAACTGAAAGTAAAAACTTTTTGTAGCTAAACTCTAAGCTTTGATGATAATGTAGGCAACTAATTATCAACCAAATTACAGCATTCAGGATATGTACCATTTAAAAGCGTGGCTATACTTATGTGAATGGATAATTGGAGCCAAAGTCTACTTTACTTGGTTAAGTCGAATTCCGTTGACCAAGTTCATCATTTATGAGTGAAAAGTATTAGCATTACAAAGTTCCTATCACATGTACTAAGATATTTTCGTAATAGCTTGTCTTATTTACCGTATTTGGGAACTTGAGTAACTGTGCAAGTTCTTTATCTTTTTATAATGTTTTTTTGGAACAACCTCTGTTCATATCGTAAAGCGATGAAGATTAGATGGCACCGGTAACTTTGCTAAGTAATTATTTTCTTGTCTCAGTAATGCCAAGAATCCAAGTTGCTTTTACCCCATTCCTCAAGCTGCTGACTGCATCACTCGTCTGATTGAGAAGGTGGATGCACCGGTTATTTACCTTTCTACTGATGCAGCTGAAAGCGAAACCGGCCTGCTACAATCACTGTTGATCATAAATGGAAAGACTGTTCCCTTGGTGAAACGACCAGCTCGTGATTCAGCTGAGAAATGGGATGCATTGTTATACAGGCATGGTCTCGAGGGCGACTCACAGGTAACATCTCCTCTCATCTCTTTTCCTTCTTCATATTGGAGATACGAAAGAATGGGATCAACAAACTCATAACTTGGATTTCCACTTTCTTAAGGTGGAAGCAATGTTGGACAAGACGATATCCGCAATGTCAAGCGTGTTCATTGGTGCCTCAGGTTCTACTTTTACAGAGGACATTCTGAGACTCAGAAAAGACTGGGGAACTGCTTCAGAGTGCGATGAGTATCTCTGTCAACACGAGCAGCCTAATTTTATAGCTGAACACGAATAAATTAGGAACTAAGCAGATGATTAACACAATCTCCCGTCTTGTGAATCCTCATCATATACAAACAGACTAATTCTGTCGTTGGTCTTTTGTGTGCATAGGTTATTAGTGTATCATACAATAAAGCCCTGTAAACCACCCATTGCGTGTTCTGATACATCTGATACAAGTTCCTTCTAATATAATCTGAGTCTTAGTGGATGTGTGAGTACTTATCCAAATGGCTAATGATTTAAAACTAAACACTAACCAATTGTTTTTGCATATAATCTGTCATTATCATGTCAATTCTGTTCCGCAATTTCAAAAAGACACTTGCTTTACCAAACAAACTGTAACGTCGATTTCATACACTCTAATGTGAAGTGTGTGTGTGTATATATATTTATATTTGACCATTTATGAGGCTCTTGTGTATATATATATCCCCAGAGACGCGCCGCCGCTTCTTCGACTTTCCTCGTGAAAATATTAGGCCTTTGCATCCCTTTGTCGGTTGATTATTATCTTAAAGCTTCGATTTTTTTCCTTTGAATATACACAAAACACAACCCCACGTCGTTTAAAGCCTTAAAGACATAACCCAGATGGCATATTGACATAACCCTTTACTAAAGATCGGAGCTTTTTTTCAAAAGTTTCGCTATTCTCTTTTGAAAAGTGTGATCATGAGAGCGAGATTGGTGGTTTTCCCGATTAAAGGGAAGAACTGGTGTTTCAGCAGATCTGTTGATCCTTTCGCTGCTCAAACGCCGTCTGGTGTTACTCCGACAACTGTACGAGGTTTATGGAAGAAGATATCATCCGAATCTAAGCCTCTCAATGCCAACGCAGAGCTTCTTGTCGATTTCATCTCTGACAAGGTATACACTTTGGAAAGTTTCCTTCTTTTATATATAAAGTGGACATACCCGTGTGTTTATGTGGCACGTAGTGAGATAGAAAAAGGTTGTGACCAATGAGCTTTTGTTCTGCTTCTGATCAAATGTTTTTGAATAATGGTACCAATAGAAATGAGAAAAAAACAAGGCAAAGGTTTTATCTTTTTTAATCAGTTTGATGAGTTGTTGTTGTTGAAATGGGTAGATGAATAAAGCGTGGATGGGTCTTGAGCAAGCACCTGATGGGTCAATGAAGAATAAGATTCATGGGTTTGTAAAAATTCTCTCCTTTTTTGTATTTTGAGACATGTCTTGAGGCTTTGGCTTTGTTCTATGTTTTGATAGGCTTAATGTTTGAACTGTGGTTGGATGTGTAGGTTAGGATTGAAGCTTCTTGCTCGTGTTAAGCCGTCTGAGATTTTCTTGAAGTCTATTTCTAAGGAGGTCACTTCAGTAGAAGTCTCTTATCCTCCTAGGTTGTATTCTCTTTTCCACTTCCTGCTATTCGTATTTGATTTGGTTAAGCATTCATGAGTATGTTGTGGTGAATACGGATTGGTTACGGTTTTGAGCTAATCCGTGTCCAATGTTTCAGTTTAGATCCTAGACTTGTACGCAGGAGGCTACACCAAATTGCTATGAGGTAAATTGCTTTTTTTGAGCCATTTTGGGTTCAGAATCTCTGTTCTTTCTGACACGAATGTTTATAACTGGATTTCTAGTGGAACAATCCTGCACAAGAAGTACCTAATTGGTTCAGTTACTTTGCTTCCAGTGACCAGTGCATTTATGGTATGTATTTGAAAAAGCCTTAGCAACTCGGTTTAGCTTCTTCAAAGTCTATCATAACCAACAAAGCCTCTGTTGTTCCATTTAGGTATTGCCATTACCAAACATACCATTCTTCTGGGTCTTATTCCGCACGTATTCCCACTGGCGAGCTCTTCAGGTCTGTGATGGTCTACTTCCCGATACATAATTCCATTATCAGAGGTTTTATGTAAACTCAACGTCATCTTTACTGACGTTGCAGGGAAGTGAGAAGCTGCTTAAGCTCATCTCAAACCAGTCAAATCCTCAAATACCGAACCCAACTGATGATGCAGATGATAGCAAGGACACCAACAAACCGGAACAAAAGCCTCAATCTCCCACCTGTGTAAGCTGTTTTACTCAACAAACAACTCAGAAGGTCTCTTGTTTCTTGTTTCTTATTGTGTCTTTGTTTGTCATGAAAACAGGTTTTGCTGCCATCAGAAGAGTTATACCAGCTAATCCGTGAAGCTAGCGAGGAAGGGCTCGACGAGGAAACCATACTAAAGATTTGCAAATTATTTCATCTCAATAAGAACGATGTTCTTAAATATCGCAATCTAGTCTAATTCTTTTGTCATTTTAGGCCTTTTTTTCTCGCTTGGAACAAATTTTCAGATGTTTGAAAGCTAACTCACGCTCCAATTCTTTTTCCTCTTTTGATTCCTTCGAACTTTATAAAAGATCTTTGTTACTTGGAAGCAGTTGATTTTCAATTTTTTCATTACAAGAGGGAGATTATTATTCAATCTTGACTAGTCTTTTATCTACAATGAAAAGTTGGTAACCGTAATATGTTTAGTCCTATCATGATGCATTAAACTTTTAGCCAAACAGAAACTTTGTGAGGTTCAACTGAGCTTAAAAGATTTGTTTTTCTAACCTTTAACTCATTCCATAACTCCCATAACCACAAACTTTTTTTTAGTTGTTCTGTTGGAGTGAGAGCCACGTACTCATCCTCCATTTGGTAGTCGTTGATTATAGATTTCAACTAAGTATTTAAAAAATTATTTAGATGTGAGTAACTTTCAAGATTTAGGTATTGTTAAACGGATAACTCGGCAATCAATTACAAGAAGAGAACAGTTTATCTAGGTTTCATGTTCCTGTACCATAAATTGTTATAAACTTAGCCTTAAATTGGTGCTTAAAACATGAGAAATTTGTTATTCCTCAAATTTTATACCAACTAAAAGAAAAATTTCTTAAAATTTTGGACATGTAGGACCCATTTTATTCCTCTTATTTTTTTTTATGATAGAGAAATAATGAACAAATATTTTCCTTTTAAAAATTGATGAATAATAATTAAAATAAAAAATTAAAAAGTTAAAGATAATTTAAAAATGACGTAAAAAAACAAATTGAATATTAATTTTTATTTAAATATAAATTTATATTTAAAAAACATTTGTTACTTATTTGTTTACCATTTATGCTGAAAATTTGTCCAATCTTTTCTCATATTTATTTCTCGAACATTTCTAAAAAGAGAAATTTCCAATTCCTCAAATGAAATTGTCCTTTTTTTTTTTTTTAATTTTCTATA
>KE156043.1:55473-76746 GCA_000411075.1 Sisymbrium irio
AAATTATTTATTTGTAAGTTGTAACTTATTATTCATTTATCCCATATTTAATAGATTATGTATTTCTATAAATAGATACATATTACTTCTTTAAAGTAGTCGGCGGATCATTCGCGAGTTTCGGGCCATTTTGACTTCTTGAACAAGACAGACAATATGGGCCGAGCTTAAAAGCCCATTAAATACGTGCCTATAAACTAAGAGCTTTAATAATCGTTTCCTCTCGGGCAAGACAACTTCTCCAGAATCCATTCGCAATTACCTTTACGAACTCCGATACTCTCCGATCTAAATTCCGGCGAAGATGGTTCGAGATATAGAAGACGAGATTCGAGACGAGAAGAATCCTCGCCCCCTCGACGAAGATGATATCGCCCTCCTCAAGACTTACGTAAGCCTTCTCCCAACCCTAATATTCGATTGAGGATTCGAGTCTTACTCTTGTGAAATCATCGGAGATTACGGATCCATCGTTAGCTTTTCGTTTCCGGATTAGTCAATGTGTTTAGTCAAATTCGTTAGCTATGGTTTGCTAGATTTAGTGAAACTAATTTGATGCTTTCTCGTGAGTAATTCGAGCTAGATTCGTCGATTTAGATGGTTAATGAGTAGTTTAGCGCGACTCGTTCTTGCTGTTTGGTACTGAATCTTGTACTCTATTGCAGGGGTTAGGGCCTTACTCTGCACCGATTAAGAAAGTCGAGAAAGAAATCAAGGAGCTCGCCAAGAAGATCAACGATCTCTGTGGTATGTGTGCACACACAAACACTCTTTTGTTTGCTCTCAAGTGTTTGGGTTTACTTGGATTAGTGAATTCTGTTTCTACATGGTTTTACTTATATTGAAACACTTTTGATTGCAGGTATCAAGGAGTCTGACACTGGTTTAGCTCCTCCTAGTCAATGGGATCTCGTTTCTGATAAACAGATGATGCAAGAGGAGCAGCCTCTGCAGGTATACTTTCTTTCTTAACGAATACTTCTAACTTCTAAGGGACTACTAATCTGTAAAACGTTTTTACTGTCCAGGTTGCTAGATGCACCAAGATCATTAGTCCAAACACTGAAGACGCCAAGTACGTCATTAATGTCAAACAGATTGCTAAGGTATATTGAATTCGAAAGCTCGTGTTTGTTTCTGCATAACCAATTATGTGTAGCCTTTCGATTTTTTTGGTTATAATTGGTGTCTTTTATATTCTTAACTGCAGTTTGTCGTTGGTCTTGGCGATAAAGTTTCTCCCACTGACATTGAAGAAGGCATGCGAGTTGGGTATGTTTCCTGTCCATGTAACTGAGATTGTCTTCTATATAGATTTTTCTACTTACTTCAGTTCAACTCCTACTATCACTGTACATTTCTCATATTGATGCTAACTTACATCTGTTTTTGATTTGTATTTGCAGAGTTGATAGAAATAAGTACCAGATTCAGATTCCTCTACCTCCAAAAATCGATCCTAGTGTCACTATGATGACTGTCGAAGAGAAACCTGATGTTACTTACAATGATGTTGGTGGCTGCAAGGAGCAGATTGAGAAGATGCGAGAGGTGTGTTGAACTTTGTTATCATATTGTGTCATTAACTTCTCTACTTTCCTATTGTTACTATTGTTGTGGTATAGGTTTCCAAGGAAGCAAATTGTTTAACGTTTTGTTCTCTTTGTTGATTGTAGGTCGTTGAACTGCCAATGCTTCACCCAGAGAAGTTTGTGAAGCTTGGAATAGATCCTCCCAAGGGAGTTCTCTGCTACGGACCTCCTGGTACCGGTAAAACCCTTTTGGCCAGAGCTGTTGCCAACCGAACCGATGCTTGCTTTATCAGAGTTATTGGCAGTGAGCTTGTTCAGAAGTATGTCGGTGAAGGAGCTAGGATGGTTCGTGAACTGTTCCAGGTAATTAATTGTCAACATTCCTTCTTGCTACCTGTGTTTTGTGTAGCTGCTATGTCCTGAAATGTTATTTACAATACTCGCTTTGCAGATGGCCCGGTCCAAAAAAGCTTGCATTGTGTTCTTTGATGAAGTTGATGCCATCGGTGGTGCAAGATTTGACGACGGTGTTGGAGGTGATAACGAGGTCCAGCGTACTATGCTTGAGATTGTGAATCAGCTTGATGGGTTTGACGCACGTGGTAACATCAAGGTTCTTATGGCAACAAACAGGTCAGCTCACAATCTCAATACTAGCCTTGTTAAACTACACAACACAATTTGACACCGCTTTGCTCATTGTTTGTTTCTCTGTAATTTCTTTAATATTCCAGGCCCGACACGCTAGACCCTGCCCTTTTACGTCCTGGACGTCTTGACCGAAAGGTTGAGTTTGGTCTTCCGGATCTGGAAAGCAGGACACAGATCTTCAAGATCCACACAAGAACTATGAACTGCGAGAGAGACATCCGTTTTGAACTTCTTGCTCGCCTCTGCCCTAACTCTACAGGTAAAATGATCCTAAACAACAGGTCTCATGTGCTTCTATTTTATGGTATCTTGAGATTTTGTTCTGACTTGTTGTTTTGTTAACTCTTTTTTTTGCAGGAGCTGACATCAGAAGTGTCTGCACCGAAGCTGGAATGTATGCAATCCGAGCTAGGAGGAAGACTGTAACAGAGAAGGACTTCCTCGATGCAGTGAACAAGGTGATCAAGGGTTACCAGAAGTTTAGTGCAACCCCCAAGTACATGGTTTACAACTAGTGAGAGAGAAATTGTAGAACCCATAAGCACTCTGTCTTTTGTTTGTCTCGCTTCAATCTCTCTTTATTTCTTCCAGTAACACTTTGTCCTTGTACTTGTTGTGACTCGATAGAGATTCTTTTTAAGTTTGTTATTTGCTATTTGCAGTCAAAATAATTGAACCAACACACAACGAGAACCAATATAGAAAAAAACGAAATGAATTCTTGACTACTCGATAAATTCTCCGTTTAAATTTAACTTTTTCCAAGTCGATTCATCTGAAATTCACAATAAATTATAAACAAGAATTTTAATCAAACTCAAACGAAATCAATGTAGAAAGAAACAAAGAAAGAATATATTGTTCATGTCTGACCTATGTAAAAGCTAAACAAATTTGGGAAAATAATACACAATAAAACAATGGGATTTATACTTTGAAATGTTGACTTTCAATTTTCTGAAAACCGAAAAAAATGAAAAAAGCTGTTTGTTGTTGTGTCTCTGTGACTTCATCCAACGGAGCAAAGTGTTTTTTTTTTCTCTCTGCGATGATTTACATGTAATCACTGGTTGTGTCGGCACTGCCAGAACGTTGCGATTGATCAACTCCAACAGTTCTCTTGCTCATGTTAGCTCTTTGCACTAACACAACCAATGCCTGCACAACTTCAGACATTGGTGGTCTAAACTCTGGCTCCGGCTGTTCAAAAAAACCAAACCTAACATCAGTAGACAGTTTCTTGATTTTGCAAGTTACGTATAACAGTCAACTCATGGTCATTATGTTACCTGGACGCAGAGCGCAATAACATCTGCAAATCGAGAGAGAGACTTAACCGGATAAAGCCCTTCAAGAGCTGGATCAACCATTTTTCCTAAAGCATCAATGTCGTGGAGTTGTGGTGTCGCCCATCGAACCAATGACTGCTCAGACCTTGACCTTGTGCTGTCAAGTTATAAACCGTTTCTTAATGATATAATTCAGAAACACATTCCTCATCTGAATCAAACCTAGCAATGATCATAACTACAGTTACCTGTCGAATGGTTTTCTCCCGGTTAAAAGTTCAAGCATCACTACTCCAAAACTGTAAACATCACTCTTCAAAGAATATTGGCCTGACATTGATACTTCAGGTGCGCTATACCCTTCGTCGGTTTGGTTTAATAACTGCACGTTACCAGGATGACGATGATATAAGCAACCAAATTTAGTTGAGAAATTGTAAAGACATTTTGGTGAAGAGTTTGTATATCCAACCTCATTCGCTGTGGGGAGGAAGCTTGCGAGACCTGAATCTGATAAGTGAGGATTCAGATCTGAATCAAGTAAAATATTGGCTGATTTGATATTCTTGTCTACTATAGATGGTGAACAAACTTCATGCAGGTACCTGCAAGATCAAATAACAGTACATTTAATTATCCGACAAGACTCTTGTCTCTTTTCGTATTATGAGCTAAGCAAATGTATTTGGTTATTGGACTTTACTCTAATGCGCGTGCAGTTCCAAGAGCAATCTTGACACGTGAATTCCACACCAGTGCTTTATTTTCCTCTTCCGATAAGTGTAAGAAGTCATGTAACGATCCGTTCTTGTGGAATTCATAGACCAGGAGATGTTGTCCATGCTCAGAACAGTAACCAACAAGCTTTGTCACATTTGGATGATCCAAAACGGCGATTTTCGATACTATTTCAGTGAAAACATCGGTCATGCCATGTGGAAGAGCAGACGAATCAATTTTCTTTACAGCAAGAACCTAGAAGATGTGATTTTTTTCAAATGAAAAAACACATTATGACCTACTCAACAAGAAAAAGATATTACGATTGCATGATAATATAATATCTCTATACCTTTCCATCGTGAAACTCAGCTCTGTATACTCGTCCAAAAGTCCCTTCTCCAAGAAGATTATCTACGCTGAAACTGCCAGTAGCAATTTGGAGATCAGCAACTGAGTAAGCTCTCACATTCGAAGGAACCACCACTGCGGATTTCTTGACAACAATAGGCTTTCTTGTCGAATCTTCATCATCAAATGATTTGTGCAGCTCAGCTGGTGGAGGACGGAGATTAATAGACAAGGAAGTATCCAGTTTCTTTGGCTCAACTGATGAAGAACTCTGAATGGAATTGTTTTCTGCAACCAAGTAAGTTATATGTAAGTTAATTGAATGTAATTGAATTTTTTTCCTTTTAGAACCCTCAATGTGTGTACATGTAAGTTATATGTAAGTGGAATACCGTGAAAGTCGCTTGGAGGAAGAGTGAAAGGCTGGTTATCGGTTTTCTCAATATCCATGGATGATGATCGCTTTGATCTTTTTCTCTTGACCAAGAAGAAAACCACGAGAGCTGTAACGACTAGTAAAGAAATGATTATTCCTGCTATCGCACCAGCTCCAATTCCTGATTTCTTGGAACCTCCATTGCTGGTAGAATCACCACTGGACCGGTTTCCACCTCCCCCTGATTTATGGCTCGGTGAGGCACGGATTGGAGGTGTACCAGGTGGTGGTGGAGGTGCAGGTCCAGTACTGAATGAGTTACCATCTTTTCTGTTTGCAAGAACAAAAGAAAAGTGAGATCAACGAAGGTTCAAAGAAAATAAAGATGCAAATGTGTGTGAAATGAGAACTTACACCAAATTAATGCCCTTTAAAGAACTGGGGATCCAGCCCGTGAAATCGTTGTTTGCAATATTCCTGAGGAACATTTAGCAAGAACCAACATTATTTTAATGGACGTCTATAGAAAAACTAGTTTGATGTGTAATAAGGTTAGGTTACTCACAGATTCTCAAGAGGAAGACCAGCTAAGACATTGATTGTTCCTGAGAACTGATTGTTCTGAAGGTATCTGTCAAGTAAATATCCACATGTTTAGTAGCTGATATACTGTCAGTTAGATTTGAAAATCAATGGAAGCTTAAATTAGATGCTTACAGTGATTTTAAACTTGTGAGAGAGGTAAAAGTTACCGGTAAAGACATCGTGAAGGAATTGAAAGAGAAGTCCCTGAAACAATGAACCTCGGTCAAATATTTTACTAAAACTAAAACTTGAGAACAATCTGAATCTTAACCCAAGGATCTTACAAGAATGTAAGAGAGGTGTGCTTGGAGAAGTCGACAGCTATTTGCCCCTTAAACTGATTGTGGCCAAGATTACTGTTTTTAGCAAATAACAGAACATTAATATTCATATCTTTATGAGCTATACGAATGTGAAGTGAAGCAATTACTTACAGATACTTAAGTGATGCCATGTTTGAAATGGAGTATTGAGCAGCTCCAGTAAATTGGTTAAACGCAAGATTCCTGAAACACTCAGGATTATAAACTCGAAAACACAGGTATTGAGTTAGCAAAAATCAAAAAGAAAAAGGATCAATGAAACTTACAATCGTTGCAAATTTGGAGGAAGCTGATATGGCAAATCACCTCCAAGGTTATTTCTGCTTAGATCACTGCAAGTTTTCATCAAATATCACAGATTAAAAAAATTCATAAGTCCAAACACAAAAGAAAAAAAAATCAGTTTAGAGCAATTGACAGAATCGATCTTACAGCTCTGTAAGAGAAGTCAGTCTATCAAGCATGAATCCAAGTGTTCCAGAGAGCTCAAGACCTGGTAACTTTCTGCAAAAGTAGATATAAGAAAAAATTTATGTAAAACCATATGAATTTAAAGTCAGAGAAACAATGAATTTGGATACAACAAAATCACTAACATTTGAGTAACTTTTGTTCCAGAGCAAGTCACACCTCTCCAATTCTGGCCACAAGGATCACCAGCTGATGCAGTCCATTGTGTCAACTGTGCTGGTGAATGCATACTGCTGTACAACATGTTCAATGCTGAAGCTGCACAAGTTTTGAAAATTCATAACTTAAGTCTCGTTTAATTCAAAAGCTTATCACTTTCTAATACCCAAAGAATCTTGTTATGGATTCATAACTTGAGATCATTCAATATTCTACATAAACTCTATAATTAACACAGAGAAGAGAAAGGTTCAAAAAGCTAAAAGCTTTGAGATTTGGGGAGATTTCATTTTCAAGAGATAGCTGCAACTTTGGGCCTTTGGGTAATGGAAACAGAATCAAAGCTATAAAACGTAGAGAAAGTGAAAGTATATACGAAAAAGATCCAGACTTTGAGCTTAAAATCAAAAGTGAAGAAGAAGAAGAAGAAACTCACTGTCTGATGCATCTGTGGCTCCATGGATGAAGCTAAGCTCAAATCCTGCAATGCAGAGTGTAAACAGAGCCATCACCACCCAATTCTCCATCATCTTCATCCCCTTTCTCTCTCTCTCTCTCTCTCTCTCTTTCTCTCCAGATGCCAAAGCTCTTTAGTCTTGTGACAAGAAAAAAAAAAAAGAGAAATTTGGAAACTTTTTGTGTTCGTGTTTTTATTTATTTATTTATTTTCGGAAAGTAAAATTTTATTGACTGAATTTTTAGTACTGTTTCAGCTCTGTCAAGCAATAGGAATCTAAAGCCACGTAAAATAGAATCCGGCGCATTTGTTTTATTCTTTCTGTATATTATTCATAAAAAATGGCTTTTATTTTCCAATTAAAAAATATTATTTTTATTTTATTTTTCAATAATAGGACCGTTAGTTACAGTATTATTTCAAACTTAAATTTAAATTATTTAGCGACCAAAACATAATTGTACTTGTTGGTGACGGTGTCATGATTATTGATTATGGTATGACTGACCATGATAAATTAATGATAACGCTGCCAGTAGATTTCATAACATACGCGCTTGTGGAAGTTGTATTTTTTATTCTGTTTCGTTTTTTTTTTTTGAGTTTATCCAATAGCAAATAATAATAATAGTAATGTAGCTTTCATACAATGGAGACCACTTTGAAGATCACTATTCACTATGAATGTTGGATATGATTGGTCATTGGGTGACTCTTTAAATTGTCCCATCATTGCTTTTGCCGAATTTATATATCGTTGCTTGCTCCTTTACGTTTTTCTTTTTCAACTTACGTTGCGTTTTAAATAAATGAAAACCTTTCTAAACTACTGGTTGTTTTGTTGTATTTGTTGGGAAAAAAAAAAGAGAGGAAGAAAAATGTTTTATTTTCTCATGTTTGACCGATTTACATGTTATCTGCCTATCTGGCTAGCCAATGTATTCAATTAAGTGTGTGTGTGGGAATTCTATTTTGGGCAGGTCAATCTTAACTTGAACTGTCAAGCAAATGCCAGCGAGAACCGAGTCACGATGATAAGGACATTTTTTGTGTGTGTTTTAATTGATTTATTTCGTATATAACAATTATCTTTGATTGTTCTATTTTTTGTCCAATGATTGGCTTATTATTTATATAATAATACAGATGATCTTCATATATGAATAAAATCATGTTTCTTAACTAACAAAATTAACCATTTCTTATCACTAATCTACCATTTATGTTTAAATTTTATATCAACTAACAAATTCTACCATTTTTATTATGTATTATACAATTGACAATAACAACAACAAATTAAATCTTTTTCAACATTTTTATAAACTTTTTATCACTAAACAAATTTTACTATTTTATACTGTATTTATGACTTAGCAATTATAAATAGCACATAAATAATAAATAATCCCTTAAAATAATAAATTGCAACAGTGTTAAAAATATGATACGAAACTTTATGTCAAGTGTTTATCAATTACGTTGAGAACAAAACTAGATTGTTTCATAATCTCCACCCTAACTTTAGGGAACTTTATTTCTTAATCCTATTTTAACTATGATAAAGGAATTATTAGTCTTTTGTGTTTACGTTGATGATTATTGTTTTTATCAATAATTCATCTGCTTTCCAAATACTATAGTTCTTCTATTTACAACTGAACAGAAATGCAACTACAAACTTCATCCACCAAAATGTTAGAAAAAAAGATAATTTGATCTGCAAAAGTTTTGTATTCTCATAACATAACTAAAGTTATATTTGATTTTCATAAATCTCCCAAAGCATGTCTTGTCCTCAGTGTCACCTTCATCTCCGCCTTCTCTTTTGCCTTGACCAACAAAACCATTACCACTTCTCCCATTAATATTCTCCCTGTCGTGATTAATGTACCCTCACTAGTCACTACTCCTTGAAACTTTTAAGTGGATCGTCCTCAAACACCACTTCCTAGCCTTCATCATATCACCTCTCCCACATTGCCTATTAAAATGTACTTAGGGACTGTCACAAGACTAGACCCAATATTAAACTCGGCCCAATTTCTGTATATCTCCTCAGTCGACTTGTTTTACAAGAGCATGCGTGCTGTTTTTGGTTATTTATACATAAAAGTATAATAAAACTACGTGACGTTTTACGGATTCTCACATGCTCGCGGTTTCCGGCGTTACGGTATTACTTCAAACGCAGCTAAACGTCGTGTCGCGTCTTGACCGCTCTTTTTTGGTCAACAACGAATAACGAGCGATCACCAGATATCTCGGGGGCGAGCAAGCAAGCCGGAGAAAGAGAGATTCAGATGCTCGGAAAGATGAAACACCACCATAAGCTCACGGTGGCTTTATGTCTCATTTGGGCTGCGTCGATCCTCTACGGTGAGATGTTTGCCTTCTGGCTTCCTTCTCTCTTCACTTGCTCTTGGCCTCACCATCATCTTCTCAAGGTCTCTCTCTCTCTTTCTCCACTTAAAGTTTCGATCTTTTTCAATACCCTGATGCTCAATTTTGGGTGTGAGTTAGAGTTAAGACCCAATGACATTTCGACATTGTAGTTCCTTGTTTCTGTCTGAAAATGGTCCATAAGGGTACTAGAAATGGTAAAAACGATGACTTTCCTCGGCATTACTATTTTTGGGATTGTAATAGCTTTGATATAACGTAATTACTAAGGCCAGTGTGTAAGAATCTTAGATGATCTGCAGAAAAGATGTCTTCTTGAAGAAGAAACGAGTTGTGTGAATTGTGATTGCTCATATCTGTTAGCTTCTTCCTTTTTGTTTGTTTGCAGACTAATGGAGTGGAGAGTGATGGAAATTTTACTAAAGTAGCCATTGTTACTGATCCACAGGTCACGACGAGCTCTTAATATTGATGTGTGTTAATGGAGGAGACTATTTCTGATTGTGTTGTTGTTGTTGTTTGCCTTTACGCAGCTCATGGATAAGACATCTTTTCGTTTGTCATCAAAGACGCTTGCTTTGGAGGTTGCACAGTTTTATACGGATTTAAACATGCGAAGATCATTCTTTCAGTCTATCTTGCCTTTCAAACCCGACGTTGTGTTGTTTCTAGGTGATTATTTCGATGGCGGGCCATTTCTCCCCGAGGAAGAGTAAGCTCTCCTTGTTCTTCTCTTTTCAATTGTGGAGCATTTTGGTTCATGCAAATGCTGAAAATCAGCTGTTTTCACATTTGATTCAGATGGCAGGAATCTTTAAGCCGGTTTAAACATGTGTTTGGTCTGAATTCTAAAGGCAAAGTTGGGGACATCCCTACATTCTACATTCCCGGGAACCATGATATTGGCTATTCTCGGGTTGAGTCCCATAAGCGAGACGTATGGCATTCATCACCTTTTTTTCTTAAATATATTACATATGTCAGTAACGTATAAACTGACATAACTTCACATTTCAACAGGTGATTGCTCGGTACGAAAAGGCATTTGGGATCAGAAACCGGAGATTTATGATTGGAAGTACTGAGTTCATCAGCATTGATGCACAAGCTATTGATGGTTATTACAAACATTGCTTTGTTCTATCTGTGGATGTAGTTTCTCCTCAAAGATATCTGTAACAGAAAGATTATGTATATTTTGCAGGGAATCCTCAAAAGGATTTGGCATCAGAGATTTGGAAGTTTGTACAAAATGTCTCCTCCGGTGTGTTATTCAGCTATATCCTCCTCTGCATTTACTACTCTTTCCATATCCTGATTTGTGAGGCTTACATATAAATCTGTCTTATCTTTTTTAGATGCCAAATCACATCCTAGAGTTTTATTGACTCACATCCCATTATATCGGCCAGATCAAACCCCTTGCGGCCCTCACCGCGGTTCTTCCGTCATTGATCAGGTGATTTATCTGCTCGTATTCTAGTGTAGTCTAGATTCAAAACACTTTTTTTTTGTGATCTAATGTCTACTCTTTCATGTACAGCGGTTTTGGCGCCATGCTCAAGATCAAGAAGTAATGTAAACTTCTGCCTTTCCATCTTATAATACAGAACTTGTAGTTAGCTTTTAAGAAAACCATTTTAACAGGGCGGGACTAATCCATTGTTGTCCTTTTTGTATTCAGGTACCAGAATTATATCACTACAGAATCATCAAAGAAGTTGTTGGAGTTGATCAACCCCGTAAGATAAATTTCTTCTGTCTCTATTCACCATCTGTGTTTCTCGCTGTAACTTCGAATCCGGCTCTCACTAAATTCCAACGTTTTCGCCTTATTTATATAGATACTCGTTCTGTCTGGCCATGATCACGACCAGTGTACTACAACCCACAAGTCCAAAACAGGATCTGTGACTGAGGTAATATAACTCAGAGATGGCCACTAAATATTTGTATTTCCACTTTGGACAATCTTTGATGGTGTGTATTATATTACAGCATACTTTAGGTACTATAAGCTGGCAACAAGGAAATCTGTATCCGTCATTTATGCTATTATCTGTTCCCAACGCCGTCTATCAAAACTCATCTGATCTAGATAATATGTTGCACACCAAATTATGCTTCCTACCAAGCCAATTATTTATCTACATGTGGTATGTTACTGATCATGGAGTTCTTGGCCTAATGATTACTTTTTAAAATCCATGTTATAGATGATTGGGTCTAATTTTTGAACTGCCAGGTACCTTTCTCTGTTCATCTTGACCCTTCTTGCTCTCCTTCTCTGGCCAAATCATGGAATAAGCTTCTTAAACGACGCTGCAGACTGTATCTCAAATGTAATGAAGTTAAGCTTTTTAAGCGGTGTCACGAAGGAGAAGAATGAAGATGAGAACTGTGAGTATGAAATGATTTGGGACGCAGAAGGATCTATGCATCTCGTTAAGAAAGCTCTTCAAGCTCCCGTGAAACGTCAAAACGATAAATCTCCTGTAGAAAGGTGAGTAAGACCACAACATCCATTGGTTTCTGACTACAAGTTTTGAATTTCTCTTCTGTCTTTTCTCTGCTTCTAGGGGCAACGCGGTGATGAGATCTGCAGCTAGGAAGAACGCGAGCGAACAGATTGAAGTTGTGATGGACTCGAATGTTGGTGCTGGTGGGTCTGATTCTCTGATGAGATCAGCATCAAAATCAAGAACAAAACTCGTGATCCAAAGAGTGATACGTACAATAATGATGATCATTGTCATCGCAGCGTTCAATGTTCCCATTTACATGATGTTGCTTTTCAAAGATTGGATCGAGCAGTAGTGATCATTAACATGAAAGCTCTTGTTGTATTATTAGAATTTTGAGATAGCAAAGAAGAATACTTTCGTCTATTATATGGTTCAACATTACCATAATAGACTTATTTTTCTTACAAGGAAATGCAATGAAACAAGAAATGAAACTGACAACGTTACAGAAGAAATATCACTGATGAAACCAATACAGCCTTCTCATGTCAACGTGAAACCAACCAAAAGACTTCAAAGATCTTCAGTTTCTTACAGAGTATAAGCATCTCTAGTGTCTCTGTATCAGACACAGTAAAAAACTCCGGCTTGATTGGCTGATAAAATCTCTTGCTCTCTCTTGTCTCCTTCCTATCTAATGCAAATTAACCCATGAAACAAACCAAAAAATAAAACCTAAAAGGTTGATCCTCTAGGTTAAAAAAAACGACAGGATTGTAAAAGGGTTTTGCAACAGAACAGATCAGAAAGAGAGAAATCAAGTTTCTTGTAGGAATTGCCAAGCAGCCAAAGGAGAGCTTCAAGAACTAGCAGCGATAAGCGACATGCAGATATCAATAGATACATATGTGTATATATATATAGCATTTCGGATTATATGAAAGGAAAAGAGTCATCTCATTACTCATCGCCCTGGATGTACCAGCAGCAAAGCATGGTAGCGCAACGACGAAGAATATAGAGACGAGCTCGTTGCTCCTTCACCAAGGAAGCACATTTGCTTGTAAAGGCGTGACCCTTATTTAACTTACTCTTTAACTCGGTCATTACTACAGTAGACGTTTTGTTTGCTTTAATAAGTAAAGAGAGAAAAGAAAAAGGTTTGAAACTTTTGACGTGAAGATGAATGTGATGAACAAACAAAAAAAACCCTTTTGTGGGTGAAAGAAGAGAGAGTTGTGAAGAAGTGGAAAAAGGAATGAAGAGTATATATAGAGTGAAGAGAAAGGAGAGAAATCTTGGGAAAAAGGTGAATTGGATATGAAGGAAAGAAGAAACAGATGAACATGGTCTGAGTTTTGGTTCATTTATTGACATTGGGATTTGCATGGATCGATTTTTTTGATTCTCCAAGGAACTATAGTTTCATGGAATCATCAAACATCACTATCCTATAAACAATTGTTTTATATGCATATTTAACGTTTGACTTTAAATATAGGTTCTATGATATTTGAACCTATAGATTTTCTTTTACTGAAAATTTAGTTTTGCATGTGCCTTATTACAACACTTTGTTATCTTATTTCGGTGATGAATGATGATTTGCATTTGCTTTTTTATGAATAAAATGAAATATATTTCCAAAAAGAAAATCACACATCTTGCATATAATAAAAATAAATGAGAGAAAATCAAGAAAGAGTAGAAAAGTGGGAAAGTTAGAGCATGAAAAGGGGATAATTGGTGAAAAAGAAGACAAAGCATTGAATGTTTACTTGCTTTGCTTCTGATTTTCTTGATACCAATTTCCTAAACTCTAATAACAGAAATAAAAAATAATATAAGAATGGTTAAATTGTTGATGTTTACTGGTTAAAAATAAAATTGTTGATGTATATTTTCCTTTTATGATAGAGTTTTGTGTGTGTGTGTGTGTATGTATTTCAAAAACGATGGAAATATAAAGGCTGATAAATTATGCCGTTGGGTATAAGACCAGCCCTGTTAGCTTTGTATTATTGAGATAGTGTAGTGTTCATGAATGGGCCTATTGATAAGGCCTACTGATTAACAAAGCCTCTGAGTTTTCTCTAATTGTGGGTTAACAAGTGTATGTAATTTTTTGGCAAATAGGAACAATTTCAACTCATTGAAGATTTGGCAAATAAGAACAGATCATAAATAAAAAGACAATTGATTTTTTATAACTTCTTGTATGAGTTTCATAAACAATGAGCTAAAAAAATGTATAGATCACGAAATGATCAGACTGCTAACTTGCGCTATTTTTCATTGTATACCCCAATCCTCTGTTTGTCTACCTCCTCCTCTAAGATTTGTACTCTTTGTAAAGGAAAAACGCCTTAAACGCGTTTGCGACTCGCGTTATAGCTTTTACCAACATAATGATAGTAGTTATTATTGCTCTGAATCTTACTGTTACTCCCTTTCAAGCTTTTACTCCTCCTCAGTAAATTCGACAGGGCCCACCACAACCACTTCCTCCTACGTGGCGACGATACAGCATTCACGTGACCTCCATGTGCCTTGGACGACTTCTTGACAAGACCTCGAATCTCCGGCGGTTTATAGTTTCTAATCAACGGCCACTTGATCCCTTCGAAAAACGGATGTCTTTTGATATCTTGCGCACCCCTGGCGCATCCTAGCCTTTTACTAGGATCTTTCGCTAACAGCTTCTCGATCAAATCCTTCGCTTCTGCTACACCTTCTTCCTCTAACTCCAACGGATACGCCACGTCATCTTTCGAGACTATATTACGTAGGGTTTGTTCTTTGGTCCCACCTTTAAACGGTGTCGTTCCATGTAACATCTCGTAAAGAAATATCCCAAACGCCCACCAGTCTACGCCGCTTCCATGTCCGTTACCGGCGACTAGCTCCGGCGCTAAATACTCGTGAGTTCCAACACAAGAACGAGAAAACGCCGTCACTGGCTCCGCAGCGAACTCAGCAACTATCTCTTCTCTCTCGTACTCTACCTCCGTGGAGAAGCAACTCCTCCTCAACCTTCTTCTATACGACGACGGAGATGACGGAGGAGAAGAAGCTCTCCGGTATCGTCGAGACCGGAAAGTAGGAACTACGTCAGCTTTGAAACATAGGTCGAAATCTGAGAGCATGATGTGTCCATCTTCTCGGATCAAGATGTTCTCTGGTTTGAGATCTCTGTAAACGATACCGAGAGCATGGAGATACTCTAAGGCGACGAGAACTTCGGCTGCGAAGAACCTAACCGGAGATATAGGTAACCGGTTATTAGGTTGCTTGCGGAGCAAGGAATGTAAATCACCGTTAGGGCAGTAATCTATGAGGAGGCAAATGTAGTGAGAAGCGTCTATTCTTGCGTAGAGTGTAGGTAAGAACGGGTGGTCTAGCAAGGAGAGGATCTCTGCCTCCGTTTCTACGTGTGAAAGCTTCTTGGCCGTGAGTACATCACGATCAATCACTTTAAGAGCGAAGCTGGTGGGGTTTGGACAATCACGGAGGTGGCAGAGGAAAACACGACCCAAGTTTCCTGTTCCAAGAAGGCGGACGAGTTTGAAGTGACGGAGATGGAGTCTTCTGTCGGAGGAGAGAGTTGTTGCGGCTCTTATTGCTGTCCAGTGAGGATCGTAGCGACGGTGGTGGAGTGTTGTTGCGGCGGCTGAAGTTGTGGTTGAAGGAGTTGTGGCGGTGGAGAGTCTGTCGTTGAAGCTTAACGTGAGGCTTGAGCGTGCGAGACTTGACCGAGCGCTTGAAGAGGCGAATGTACGGTCTGTAGCTGTGGAGGTGAAGCTGAGGTCGAGATCGGTATCAAGGTAATAACAGTCGTCTTCCATTTTTCTTTTATGATGAAGTTTTTTTTTGGGAGGTTTTGTGGGTGTGGAGGTTGAAGGTGATGATGATGAGTTCATATATATAAAGGGAAGATGGGTTTAATCAATTTGATTAGTGATTTTTAATTCGAAAATGTTGATTTTGAGTAAATTAGGGTTGACTTGTGTGAAATGACAAAGATGAGATGGTGGTTTGACCTCCCAATGGGTCATTTCTTTAATTTAATGTCATTTTTTTAGGGTATGGAAGCACATGGGATTTTTTTTATGGAAGCAAACATTATATTTCATTATTAATATCATAGGTTTAATTAAAAGGATTCAGAAATCAAAATCGAATATATATCATTTATAGTCGAAATATTGCAAATATATAGACAAGCATTATGCACTAAACATTAGAGAACAATTTGTGTTCATAAGAGTTGACTATGGTTTCTTTTTAAGTCTACCACAAAAACAATTCGAAAGTGAACAATATTTCGATAAAATCTTATAACAGAAATGTTGTGTGTTTGATTCAATGTATGTACGTTCAAAACGTTTCATTTAATTCCTGCTAATTTACAAATTTATACGGGTATAATAGACTGCAAATGTGAACGTTGGTTTTCAGTATTGCGTTAAAATAGCGGTTGATGAGACGAGAACGTTGGCTTGCAAATGATTAACAAACAGAAAAAGAACGTTGATTTGCAATATTTTTTTTTGGTAAATCGTTGATTTGCAAGATTGCATTGGGATTCTGTGGAGGGTAACAAAAAAGTCATAAGCAGAATTCATACTTTATAAAAGAGAGAGAAGAAATATACTGTATTAGTGTATAGTATTTAAAAAAAAACATTTATGAGGCGGTAACGGTTTGTCGGCTTTAAACGTCCTCAAGAATTAGGTTTTTAATCCTTAAGTCCTTTACTACCATTATTATTAATTTTAATGGTATTTTGAATAACATAATACTTATATGACTAAGTGTTCTTTTCAAATAATGATCTTAAATTAATAGTATAGATTTTGGTACAATAAAATAAGATATTAAAGTTTGTCATTATTGACTTGTAAATTTAAAACCCAAATGCAATGTTGTTCTCACGTCGTATGGAAGCTCTGGAATTTCGTCTGATGTAAAACCCTATTAATAGTTGTTCAATCTGTGTTATCTGTATATACATAACTAACGAAATTAATTTATGGGATAAAATTACGGTGTTACCGTCAAATAATAGAAAATGAATACAGTAAGCAGCTCACCTTAGTTCCCATGTTCAATAAAACAATTTTAATAAGCATATGAAACGTTATGACGTATTTTATATTTGTATTAATTGTCAGGAACAACATAATAGAAAAAAACGTAATACCTTTTTCTAAGGTCCGCGAATTATCGCAGGTAAGGTATTGACTGTTTTAAACGTCAATAACCGTCTTCGTAGCCTATAAATCACATTTTGATGACAAATATCACTACTAATTAGACAAGTACATCCCAATATGGAAACATTTTCTTCACATGAAAAAGAGGAGCTAGTATCTCTATAATATTAAAGCGACAACAAGATTAAAATCAATGTATTTACCCTAATGCATGCATGCATTATATATGTTACAGAGAGAAAAAAAGTTATGTTTCTTTCAACCTTTTGGCAGTGACAATAAGTTAAAGTGCATTAATGCTTCATAACTTTGTTTGACCGGGATCCATATTTTTTATGTATATATATAAAAAAGAAGTACTAGTACAAATTTACAGCATTAATACATAGAGCATATTTCCATACTTTAAAAGTACATAACAGCTAACACCTAACAGCTAGCTAATGATACATTTCAATGGAGATTTTTATTTCGATTTTTGCTGCAATGGATGAAAAAAAAAGGATAAGCGACCGTCCAAAACAAATTAACCACCATTATGCTAAGTTAACCAGATTTTCATTTATCAAATCATACGTGCTCCTAGTATATTACCAAAATAAACTAGTGTTATTATATAAGTTACAAAAGTGAGCTATTGGTAACAAATACTTTCGTTATTATTTTTCCTGGTCAAAAGTCAGAACGAGAGAGTGATTCGCATGTTGAAAAGAATAAGGGAACTTGGATCCATGTGATGGGCCAATACTACGGCCCTTTACCTTAGCGGGACCTACTTTTGATCAAAGTCTTATTTTGTCTGTCACGTGGCTAACATAGGACCCACCTTTGTCGCTTTACATATGCTCTCTGGCCCCTGGCTTAATTAAAATTTTAAATACTAATAGATTGTTAGAGTTCATTATTCTTCAATAATGACACCCATTAACTTCCTAACAAAGCCATTATTTTAAGTGTACTGTATATAAAATTAGTTAATCACTAACAATAGTATGACATTTGTGGGCTGCTCATGATCAGATTGATATTAATTTCTTGTTTTAAAATGTTAAATTCATTGAATTAGTAATATCGATAGTTTACAACTGAAACTTTTGAACTGACAAAAAAACTAAAATCTGAAACACAATTAAAAAAGTAAATATTTAAATAAGACCCAACAAAAATATATATATGTAAAAATAATCGTAAGACGACATATGTGTTATAAAAGAGTCTTATTTTGTATGTTTCACTAAAATGGTATCAAGAAGATGTCTTCTTATACATGTATTTTGCTTCAAAAGATGTCGATACCATTATTTATAAATTTGACTGTTAAGTCGCCAATTTGTTGGTTTATTAATCTTTAGTACCAAAATGGTTGACTTTGTTATGTATAAAACAATCTCAATTTATCAGAAGATTCAATCAATAATATCAATTTGGTGGTTCAATTCGATTGATAATTAACAAACGATTTTTTAAATACTCTCGCAATTTTTTTTGTCATAGCTGCAGCTATTGAAAATAAAATAAATAAAAGGAACAGCATTATACTAAATTGGAACGACTGTAATCAACCATCTATTTAGTTTTATGCTAATTCATTACAAAATACGATTAAGACCACCTGATGAAAATTTGGTTTTTTTGGTCCTAAGCAGAAACAAAGAAATGTGGTTGTTTTGCTTATAGCTTTAGTTTCAAATGTTAAGTAAATTCATAGATATATAAATTATAGACAAGGTGCAAGTTGCAAACTATAATAAATCTTGAAGCCAAAAGATCTTAGGGAAAACACGAGGATCTTCCCCAAAGTATTGTGTTAACCGATAATTGAACACCATAATGACAATTACATCAGCATCTTTAACTCAAGTTTAGTTAATAGGATTTGATTCGTTTAACTACCTACAAGGGCTATTTTGTAAACTACATTTCCCATCCCGTATCTGGATATAAGATTTTTATCATACCTATACGGCCATACGTATAAGTTGGAAATACATAAAAAAACAAGAACTGGTAACACTTGCATAATATCTGCCCATTTTTTTATTTGAATACGCTAAATTAAATTAAGTAAACAATTACCCAAAAAGGAATACTAATAACAAATAAATATAATAATCGATAGGAGGCAGAGGCATAGAATCCAACCTGGGTTCATTAGACGTAAGAATTATTTGGAGAATCGAATGAATATGACCTTTCATGTGATGTGTAGTTGCATTTTTTGGCAACTACCATTAACAGAAAGAGAATATTTTTTCACGTCATAAAGTACATACGTTCATACATGTCTCTAAAATAATCAGGTATGGTTTTGTAATCAAGATAAAAAACCACGCTATGCTCAATATATCTTTCGAATTCTATTATTCCCCTTATTGTTAATATTTTAATATTTATTTTCATATCCAATGAATAATAAAATTCAAGAGCGCTATTTTTTAACCATTTTTTTTTTAATTAAACAAATTTTTTATTTCTTAAACATAGAAATAGCAACTGATTTTAAAGGAAAGTTACGGTCAAAGTTACTTCCACTTCCACTCTTGTTGGAACAACCTGGAAACGACCAATTCTTGAATTGTATCTTCTGGATTGAACGCTGACCATTTTCTTCAGCAAGAGATTTTATATCCTTCATGTTAAATGGGTATACTGTCATATGTGTGAAATGAATCTCTCCGCCTCCATCCTTCAACATATTACGCGCACTCTCCATGAACCGCTCACATCTTTGTGCTTCCTGTGTCATGCAAAATTTCAATGTACACCAAAAATAGAGGAGTAAACATATTGCGGTTAAAATAGACAAAATCGGATACCCAAATACTTGTTGATACACACTAAGATCACCCAAAAATCTACATGCGTAACCTATATTTATAAAGACGATAGTGAGGATATATAGATATTAATTAAAATAATACAAAGAAAATTAATTACTATATTCTATAAAAAGGTACAAAGAAAAAATAAAGCTTATATACTGCCATTTCAAAAAAAGTTACTTAAGACTATTATCCTTGCATTTTGATGATATCTTAAATTAATTTTAATACGATATATATATAAATAATTGCTTAAAACTTTTAGTACCGTATTTTAAAAAATAGATTGGTTAATTGAAACTCGGATCTTGTATAGTTTGTCTATTCCTAATGCAGCACATACAAAATGCTTGTTCAAAAGTTCTGTTTCTAACAATCGAAACCTGACCCTGCATGAGGAAAATTAAAGACGATTCTGTCATAACGAGATAGGCGATAGTCTGAAGCCATAGAGTGTACGTTGACACCATGGACCACGGTGCACCCAGGCCTCTCCAACTCTTCCACGTTTGCTTTTCCACTGTCGTACTGACGTCCTAGGTCAACTATTCAAAAGTAATAATACAAAGCACTAATCAGCTAACAAGCTATATATTTGAGTTTTCTTATCGTGATTTGCATTATAACAATATCAAATCATATAAGAATATTGACAAAATTTTGATTTAGAATTACCTCGAATATCTATAGATGCTGCAGTAATGTTGGTGGCAGAACCAATGGCTTTGGCTAGAGACAAAGAAAATGAAAAATTTCCTTCTCCAACCAAAAGTAACCTTTTCGATTCCTGAACCTCCATTTCATCATCTGAATGTTTTTCCATTTCACACCATGTCCTTGTATATAACGAGTCCAAATATTAAAAGATCGACTCATTAAATGTTGTATATATGTCTCTTCGAACTTTGTGACCTTTAATGTAATTTAAAGACCTTTCATGTTCTACAAGAAGAGAGTCAAACTTCTTTTACGGCTATCGCTAATTGGTTCAATACACACAGGCTTATGGCAATTACGTCAAGGCGGTATTAATGTGTTCTTATCATTTAATCAACAATTTAATATTTTCTGCCTTCCGTAAAAATTCATTTTAATCTGAAAAAACTAAATTAACTATCTAACTTCATTAACATATAATCTTGATTTTTTTTCCGTCATATATATATATATATATATAATCTTGATATGCAGTATAAGATGTTATAAGAAATGCTGATTTTCATTAATTTATTAGTAAAAACTAAGATTGTTTAAAATATCAAAATACCACAAATTTGTACTATTAAGGTTCCTAATTGTAAGAATACTTATATATATAAATGATGAAATTTAATATATTTTTTTGAAAAATGGAAGAAGATTTCAAGCTGGTTTCTTTCCCTTAATTGTGAATTAAATCTCTTTGAATAGAGATAAAATGATTAAAAACCTGTACACCCCTCCCCTCCCCCCA